>CABFVZ010003391.1:0-67712 GCA_902151445.1 Timema monikensis | reverse complement strand
GGGGGGGGG
The DNA here is from genome assembly GCA_902151445.1 of Timema monikensis. Taxonomy (NCBI): domain Eukaryota; kingdom Metazoa; phylum Arthropoda; class Insecta; order Phasmatodea; family Timematidae; genus Timema; species Timema monikensis. The sequence goes on along the minus strand of CABFVZ010003391.1, from coordinate 67,703 downwards.
GGGGGGGGGGGGGCTGACAGCCCAAATCCCCTCAGAAATTAGAAACTTTATGAACAAAATATATATGGCTCTATTTATGGTTCAAACAATATCAAAATTAAGTTACACGTACTAATTAGGTGGCTGTGTTACCATAAAAAGCACTTCAAAGAGCTTCTAGAGGTGTTATATATTTATAATTTTTCCTAGCCTTTGGCAGCTATAGTGTCATGTTACAAAAAAAAGCATTAAATTTGATATAAATGCAGAGGGATTACTCCATTAAAAATAAAGTTTTAAACATTAACTGTTTAGAAAGGGGGTTGGGGAAATTGGAGGCATCCAAATTCCAACATAATGAAATAAACTACTTTTCATAGAGGTAGGCTAAAAGATTTAAACATGTCTGGCGTATTAAAGAACCACCCCGAAACACCATTATGCTATTATTCTTAAATTTGTTAATGAAGAAGCAATAAATAGTGAAAAATGGGTCCCCTCATGAGTCCTAAAATTAATATATGACACACTTTTTTGTGTGATATAAGTGGAATCTAAACATGTAAGTTAATAGACCTTTCTGGAAATCCGAATGACGCCTGAACACATCGAATCTCAAAATAGAATGCCGGGAAATGGAAGAGCTCGATATTGATACAAATGGTATAGAACATTAATTTTCGGTGGAGTTATGTGGGGACTCAAAAATGGTTGTGAGAGAAGCATTCATAGTAGTTTAAAATTTTTCTCAATATATTATAAAATCATTTTTGGCATGGAAGAAATTTAAATTTGCCAAATGTGTAAAATGACCATGAAAGAATGGTTAATAATAAGGTAAATAGCACACACAGACTTTTGAATTGATCGTCTCCATGAACGCAACAACAATATCCAAAGAGTTTTCAAAGAGCTACGTCGATGGGCATTATGATTATTCCAAAAATCTTAAACAACATCCCGATGGTGGAGAGCGCTCGGCCACGATTCGTTCATGAGCGTTGGAGATAGAATATCGTTGTGTGGTCCCACGAAAAACTTACCTCTTGAAAGTGTTATAATCCCAAATTAATGTGTATTTGTGCAGTTTCATCAAATCCAATATGTGTAGGTAAAACAATAAGGGCTTTGATCACGTGATGTTTAGCATTAATTTGGCCAATCAGGGGAACAATTTCAATAGGGATTATTCAGTGTTTTATAAATTTAGGTGTACATTTTGAAAATGAACATTGTGTTTATTTTATAACAAGTAATGTCACTGACGTCACTAACAGCCCATGTGATAAACCATTAACAATCTTCCTCAAATTATGCGCAGAAGATCTATTTGCGAAGACGCTTACGAAAATAAGGTTGCTTCATAAAATGCTTAGAGATTAAGAAATGCCAATGCCAAAATCAAGGTGTTTCTGATGAGTAGCCACCAGGAGTAATGTGGGGTGATATACCCAGCCAAATATGCACTATACACCAAAATAACATAATTAGCTATTATTTTAAATTACGGCTTCATGTCTTCAAAGGTCCAACTCATTTAAAACTTGCATATAGTGAACGACGTAAGCCCCACAGCTTACCAAATAGTTTTCATAGCACCGAGACTCTTAGAGGATGACCCACATTTGAGAAGAAGCTTAGCAAAAGTCGCTTTGTCTCTCTCTCTTCTTCCTCACACAGATATTTGCTTTCCATCATATTAATTAATATTTTTAATAACACAGATCCTCCCGCACTTTGGCTCGCCCACAAGGAACGAATATCTGAAGATATTGAATATAGAATCAGAACAGAGTTTTCGATAAGCCATTTGGACTTCAATGAAGATAATTTTAATGCAGGTTAGAGTGAACTCAACCAAATTTTAAGGTATCTCTTGGACAAACGCTTAAAGTATTTGGGTCGTCTTCTTCCAGACAATTTTTACACATTTCTATTCTGTAGACTATTAGATTATTTGAGATAGACAACAAACAACCAGCAATTTCAATTACAAAATTTGAATATAAACAAAACACTACTGAACACAAAAAAATTACCATATACATTAAGGCATTATAGAGTTTTAGAGATCTAGTATGAAGAGTGATATTTAATGAGGCGCTTGAAATTAAAGGAAATACTTTTATACATGATGAAAAATTGATCTATTATTTGCTAAGCTCAGATTTGAAGGATGCTCTCTGCCTTCCCTAAGGCGTAATTGGGTATAGCCGCTACTTTGCTAGAAGGGAGAGGAAAAGCTAATATGACAATTAAATTACCTTTCTATTTTTCTAACGACCAAAATGCTATGTGCAACACATCTCACGCAGTGTGTTGAAGCGCAATCTTTAGTTTTTTGGGGCCAGGTCAAAGCTTACCGGTAATTATTCTTTCCCACCATGTTTTAAGATGTTAAATTTAATTAATTAAATTTTCCTAGTTTTTAAAAATCACTAGAATTACAAAGTCACTAAACAAATCTACAAACAGAACGAATAAAAGAGTACAGGTTTTGAATTAAACTTACCAAGTGATTATATTGAATAAAAGTTGGGTGCCTCTGTCTCTCAATGACAGTTCATTTGTCACTTAATGACAGTTCATGAGTACCACAGCTTTTTAAGCATTCTATTAATCTTCCTATTATATGCCTATATTTTACACTTGTTCATTGTGTTTTCGGAATGGAATTTTGACCACGTAATCCATCTGTTCCGAATGTTTTGGACTTGAATGAATTTTACAAATGAATTCCATATTCCTTGTGTTTTTTAATTCTTTTACTTAAATGTTTAAGATTCTTGAAGCCTAACGTTGTCCACAGTACCTCACCACCAAATAATAAACAATAAAAACAAAGTAAGCTATGTTTTTCTTCACTAACAGTTAACCACAATTGTTTACCAAACGAAGCATTAGAGAAAGTTCTCTTTTTCTTGCCATCCACCAGCATAAATGTAAATTCACTAGTATAATGGGCTTACATCCGTTTATTTTCCAGTTTTTGTAACAGTTTTAATGAATAAAACGAGGTTTTTAACCAATAATTTACTTTCTTCATTTTAATTAATCATTTTAACGTGTCATCTTAGTTCTTGGGTCTTATCACATGATAAAACACAGACACATAAATGAAAAATAAACTATAGACCACTTTTATTGTTTAAGGGGCCCACTCTGGTTGGCCCTATTCGCTTGAATAGAGCTGGCACCGGAATGTTAGGGGGAATTACTTTGCGAGACAGTTCACACTGGGTGTGGCTTCTCTGAGAGGGTATTTCAGATCTGGCCCTGCCTAGCTTTTAAATTCAGTCACTAGAACGCTGATACAGTCCTCGCGTGACGTTTGGAACAAGGACTAAATAATTTTGACTTGAATACTGTAAAACAAATCCAATAATTCACTGTGTGTAGCGAATGGTGATTCACTTTTTAAAAATGTTTTTCTCATAATATTTTATATCATAAAAAGAAAGAAAGAAATATTTTTTTATGTTAAAAAAGTTGGAAAAATGGTGGCACCTCAAGGACCCTGCCCCTGGTTTCACATGAAAATTATCGCAAAAAAACAACTCTAATGTTATGTAATGAGAGTACAAGCTCACATAAGACCTCAATTGGAAATCTAGATAGAATTCTGAGAGATTTCAGAAGCTAAAATATGCTCATAGGAGGCGTTATCGTATTGTTCTCAGGATATTTCAGACAAATGCTACTAGCAATTCCGAGTTACTTGAGCTAATGAAGTCATCGCCTGTCTGAAAATATCTTACATATTCTCAGACGTTTTGAAACTTTTCGGTCAACAAACATGCGCACCCGGCTGTACGAAGACAAAAACTAGACTCATTTTTCAATATATTGCTGAAACTCAGACATACGTCTTCTGCAAAATCAGCCCCTTTCGTGCTTCCAGGGGCAAGCTATTTTAGCTCCAAAAATGAATCATCTAGTAAAAATAACGACTGAATTTTGGACCAGCTTGAAGCCCTATACTTCACTCACATGTCCATAGGCACTACACTGTCTATATTTTTATTAAAAAGTTCATTTGGACTACCTATCTACACACTTCAAATAATATTTGAGCAAACATTTTGCTGCGTAACTTGAGCCCTCATAAAACGTGTAATAGGACCCGCTTATGGGTAAACAGCCTGCAAGAATGTATTACAGATGTGATTGCCATGACAGTTTGCGATATAGGACAATGCTCTTGATACTAATTATATCCATAATTCCATCAGCCCTGCCATTCCAGTTTAAATACATGCGATTTCCTATCAAAGTTTGCCATATGATGAGCATCAATATAGCGCAAGGACAAATCCTGAAGTTGTCAGGCATGTATCTCCGCTGCAAGTGTTTTTCATAATTTTAACAACTATAATTAAAGTGTTATGTTCCCTTGGTAGTTCTATCAGCAACCTACATCGGCTCATTCCTGATGATAAAACCATTAATGTCATTTACACGGAGTACTTGCCTAATTTTTTTTACTTTATTTCCTTCCAAATATTCTATGTGGCTTATCTTAAAACAGAAATATTTACACTACATTGACTTTTTTGACCCTGAAGATACTTTTTTTTTATCAACTCCAAAGTTTTATTCGTGGTTATTTCTACCTAATACTTCAATAATTTTTTCTCTCTGCCAAGAATTCAAAACTCTGGTTAAAGAAACGTTATTGTTTTAATGAATATGTTTCAAAAACTTACACTAACACGAGCAAAACTGCAGACAAAAGCTAGTAACAATATTAAAATAAACAAGTGTGACGCTTTTGGAAAACCTTAATAATTATTATTCAATATTTTTCTATAACACAGTATATTATTTATTTAAGCTCTTTGGTGTACTGTGGTGCTCTTATTTGCCAACATATTTCTGTAACAATGTCCATTAGTTCATTTATCTTATATTATGATCTTTTTAGGTAAACATAACTTTTTTATGGAATTCTTTTGTTTTTGCACACAATTTGTAGAAAAATTAATATTTTTGTCATGGATATTCAATTAGTGTTAATTTATTATTGCCGTGATTGGGTTGTGATTACCATAGATAGCTCAGAACTGTGTAACGACCTATCAAAAAATGGGAAGCAAGATTTTTGACGTTCTAATCCGATATAGTTTTGGTGATGCTTAACCGTGCGAAAAACTGGTCAAACTACTAAAGTTAAATTAATTTAGATAAAATTTATAATAAACTTTCCAATATTTTAAAAACCAAACCTTATCAAATTAATACTATTAATAAGTCTTACACTACATAATACGAGGATTAAACATGGCGTCTAATTAATTATATCCATCCATAAAACCTTTAATTTGAAATATAATTAAGTATTTTGGACGATGAAAGCGTTTCCTATTCCTACCTCTTTCAGATAAACACAGAGAATTCCTAATATACATGGAATTGTTAAATTCCATACTATAAATCTTGAGTGGGATGCTTTAAATCGATTATACAGCATCATTGTTTTGCAAGGTTACTAATAATTGGGGCCTGTCTACTGTAATTACTAAATGAATTTACTCTCTGCACCCGCTTGTTCGTCTTTGTAACTCTATAGAACAAGTCATGTCTAATGGGGGACAACTTGGAACATCGTTGGTAGCAGGCACTCAAGTGTATTGGACGCAGAGCTCATTACAGCAGATTGCAAAGAACCACAGATCAATAAAGAAACTTCGACATTACTTTCTCATATAAAGATAAAATATTGTAATCGTGAACATTTTAAAACTCAAGCTTATGATGAATACTTATCTTTTATGTGCCTTCCCGCCCCTCCCCAACCACCAGAACTATAAAATTAGGATTTTACAATTTTTTCTGCCACCATGTGTGTCTGTATGCCTTTCTGTCTGGCCCCAGATCTAAAACCTGTTGATGCATTGTGTTCGCACTTTACATTTAGATATTATATGGCCTTACCTCAGGGCAACTCTTTTTAATTTTGACCATAACACATTAATTAAGGGTAGTTTATGAAAGAGAGAGTTTTGAAAATTTAAAACTATTACTAAAATTGTTCTAATGTTTTGTTTAAAATGTAGTCTATATCTTGGGAGTGTTTGACATCCAATATAAAATTGTATACTTGTTTTTATGGAAAATATTCGTTTGAGGGTGGTTTACCGGTAAGAGTTACTTAAGACTCAAATTATTTTAAAATTGGGTTTAAAAGTTTGGTTGAAAATGGGAATTCAATAAGTTTTTATAGTTTATATGTATAGTTTTTAAAATTATTTTTATGTAAGTTTATTAATAACAGATTTTTTTTAAATTTTAGAGTTTTTGAAAATAGTGATTATTTTCTTGAAAAGTAAGAATATATTTTTATTTTATAAATTAAAATTAAACATAGGATATATTCAAAAGCCAATCTATTACTTTGTTAGTTACGGTAATAGATGGCGGGGCGTTTCAAGGGAATTTGATCTTTGACCTTTGACCTCGAAGCTGATTGGCTTAGAGCTCGTCAAGTGACCACGCCCTCTCTCTCTGATTGGCTGTTGGATTCCTCCTCCCCTACCTCATTCCCCCTCCCCCTGACCCATTTCACCGGTTTGTATGTGTGGGAAGTATGAGAATAGTGCTGTGATTGGCTGTTATTTATATCACTGGCTGAGTACAGTGCTTTCCCCCTCCCGCTCCAAATTTGGCCCCTTTTCTCCTCTGGTTATTTTCATGACGATATGGGGTTAGCGACCTGTTGGCCTGCTTCAATGTTGCAAAGGTTTATTTCTGGTCTTCTATGTGGCAATGAGTTTTCTCTGATGACTGGCGCCAGTTTCAATGGGTTTTCTCTGATGACTGGCGCCAGTTTGGTGGCTCGACAAGAGAGGAATAGATCACGACCTTGAAACCGTGACCTTGAAACCATGAGCTAGTACAGGCAGTTATTGACCCTGGTTCCCCCCCCTGGCCCCTCCTTTCCCCCAGAAATGGGTAATCCCTGATGACTTGTGCCAGTTTGGCAGCTAGACATGGCAGGAATAGATCGTAACCTTGTAACCGTGAGCTAGTTCATGAGGTCATTGACCCCGACCCCCCTCCCCGTTAATGGGTTTTACCGATGACGTCATCACACTGTCGCGACCCTGATGACTCATAACCAGCGCCAGTTTGGCGGCTCGACAAGACATAAATAGAACACGACCTTGAATGATGTCGCAACCCCCCCCAGCAATGGGATTTCCCTGAGGACTGGCGCCAGTTTGGCGGCTCGAGAAAACGAAACGAGACCAGAATAGATTGTGACCTTGAAACCGTGAGCTAATACATGAGGTCATTGACCCTGGTACCCCTCCCCCAGCAATGGGTTTACCCGATGACGTCATCGCACTGTCGCAACCTTGATGATTCATACATGGCAGCAGTTTGGCGGCTCAAAAAGACGTGTCAAGACAGGAATATATCGTGACCTTAAAACCGTGAGCTAGTACCTGAGGTCATTGAACCCCGGCACCCCTCCACGGCAATGTTTTTTCCGATGACGTCATAGCACTGTCCCAACCATGATGAGTCATACTAGGCACCAGTTTGGTGGCTCGAACAGATGAGTAGAGACAGGAATAGATCACGACCTTAAATTATGTCGCAACCCACCCCCGTTTATGTGGCAATGGGTTTCCTCTGATGACTGTCGCCAGTTTAGCGGCTGGACAAGACAATTCGAGACCGGAATAGATTGGGACCGTGAGTTCATTGAACCTGTTTATGTTTAGTGCCAGTTTGCCGTCTTGTCAGGTTAACCTACGTGTAAGGGGGACAGAAAGGTTTTGCATGAATAAAACACGATATTACAAAACATATATTTATTGAACATTAAAGGTTTTACAGACATATATTAAACGTTTCACAGACATCATACATAATATGTATTATACACTTTTAAAGGATTGCCTCATATATTCGTTCATACGTTTTTCTACAGCGTCTCTTAGGTGTGTTAGTAAAATTGTTTTAGTTCACAACCCAGCATGTAATAGTCCAAACAGACAACTTGAAGTGTACAGTGGGTAGCACTGATAAGGTCCAAGTTTCTGATGTGTGTTTTCACCGTAGGCTGTTCGAGATCGATGACATCCGCTGATTCTGTTAGCGCGTCGCATACAACCACGACGAGTGTGTCGATCAAATCGTTGCAGCAGCGTGCGACGGGTGGTGACCACATATCTCAGTGGCCGATGGCAACGTCGATGAAGTCCCACACATCACAAAGACGTGCACAGCTAGGTGATATATAGGAGACTGGTTTGAGTCCGGTGTCTTGTTTCTCGCTGATGACGACCAATTGGTCACCGCACATTCGTCTCAGAGAGATTTCATGATAAGTCAAAATAATCTTCTGAGGAGGTTGCGTGTTGCTGAAAAACTTTGATATGACCGACTTGTAGCTGCCCAGTTATTGCCACTCTGTACGGTTAGACACCGCTAAGTTACATCCGCATTTTTCTAAGTGGACATAGGGCGTAAAGTTGTTCTTGACGCTCATGCCAACGATGATACGCTTGGCGACGACTTCGTCCAGCGGGAACAAAGTGTTGAATATACAGGTGATGGTGAGTGGCTTCACTGGCTTTACTTTGCGGTTGAAAACGTCCTGACCTTCCATGATGTTTGTTCGCTTCGACGACTGTCACGGTTATGGCCGCCACGCCACAGGTGCACCCCTTTTATAGGCGCACGCTGATTGGACGCAGACTCTTGAGGGGTGGCAGGACCTTACAGTCTTGAAAAATGTGTTGTAAAAACTCACCACCTTAGCGTCATTGCCTGTATGATCGGTGGAAGAGAATATGGTTAGGTAAGTTTTCATCGGAATGTTCTGGACGCGATAGAGAAGGTACATGAGACAGTGATGGCCGCAAACGTCTGAGGCAATGCTTTGAAGTTGTATTGTGCTATGAGACGTGCGGGAAGTGTTTTTGCTTATAAATGCCATATGTGACTTTATACGGGGTGGAAAACCATAACTGTCATAATATTCTCCAACGGCATTCTGGTCGATAAAGATGGGGACCCAATGCGTTCCAGGCATGTTGTGTGGATCAGTATTGATTAATAGAGCGGCAGGTCAAGCTATTATCGCGGTAGTTGATCAGCAGGGAAAACACACGACCGTAAAGAACGGAACCACGGGTTTGCTTTCAGCGCACGTCTTATGGTGTGCGTGTCCATCTTCAATAATCCAATCTCGATGTTCTCAAATGATGGAGGCCGAAAATAAATTCCATGCAGAACTATGTGCCATGCACATTATGCGACCCAATTTAAGTTTTTTTTAAATAAGGAACAACTTCTGCCTTACAGTACTACGACGGGTGAAGACGTGTATTTGACTAGAAAATTTTCTTTTATGCCCTCTTGACGTAGACGGTTTCTGCACGCGTTGTGGCACGGGAGATGAGGGATTCAAGAAGGCTATAATCCACATCACTGTTATCCCAGGGAATACCATGCAGTTTGACGATATAGTCTGCTTGCTTTTTAGCGGCGGCTGAAAGTTCCTCGATAGCGTATGAAGGTTTTAACACACAATGTTGAAGTAATGTACCGCATACAGATAAAACACTCAGTTCCTTAACGATAAACTCTTTACTGTCGTCTATGAAGATCTGGAAATCCACAATGACGTAAACGTGTTAAATGATAAGTTTAAGGGGCGGGAAGCCGTTCATATTAACTCCCATAATCGGTCACGACGTTTCTGTCCTTGTCAATGTCGATTATGTTGGCAAACTCCCCTTACACGATACAGTTGAAGGTTTCAGTGAGAACTATGGTGAAGCTAACTTCGATGCTCAAATATAAATGCCTCGTCAAATTACATTGCGATGTCATGTGGGCGGACAGGTTAGGTGGGAGATTGAAAGCCACGAGATTATATATCTTAGGGAAGGCTTCCCGTGTGATGTTGCTACCTTCATTTATGAAATTGATACCCGTTCCAGAAGACAATGTGTGGTAGGACATGACATAGCTGTCGTTTGAAAAATTGGGCTGTAACGGTTTCGACGGCTATTGTTCCCCGTCCACGTACAGTGAGAAATGATTCATACAGTAGGTTTGGAAGTTGAACGTGTTCTTAGTGGTGTCCCCATTGAACGCAGCGTTTGATACATATCCAACGATTCATCGTTTGGATAAGTGTCCGGTGAATACGTTGTCCAGTGATTACCCTTGCACACCCGTAAGAATAGTGAGTGTTTTCACTTCCACGCGGGTAATGGGACACTTTCCGGGACTGACATTGAATGCCTTGGCATGTGCCAAGAGTATAGAAGGTGCTACTTTGACGCGTCGTACTAGAAGGCCGGCTTCAGCGATGTGAACGTTAAAGTGAGGGATTTCAGGGACGGCCATAAGACTAAACCCGTTTCTGAAACGGTGCCGTTTAAAAGGTATTTCTCTTGGTTAAACACGTCAGCGTGTAGATACCCCAAAAGATCCACCGTCTTACTTTTTGCGGTGAGACTTTGAGGGGCTTCAAATTCCTTGTCGCCGGCGTTAGCATCCTCGAATGTTCCGGGGCTGTCTGCGAACCACATACCACAAGTCAAATATGTTCTTTAGGCGTCACTGTTGTAATTGAAAAGTATCTCATTGTACTGTCTATAAGCATACGTTTTGTTGGGCAATGAGACTAATTTTTGGTTTAAAAACATATCCACCAGAGTGAATAGCAAATGCAACCAGTTGTTGAAGGGAGGGATTTGATCCACCTCCGTGAATGCGCCACCGTCAGGTGTAATGATGGCTGCCCTGAGATAGAGCAAAGTCTGTGAAAGATCGGTATTGAAATCGCCTTGTCCAGTAATGGTAAATTCGATGGGTGAATCATCGGTGAGGGAAGAGACAGGTTTGTACTGGAGCCATTGCCCACTTTCAAGACTGGTTTGCGTGGGTGGGACGGAAAAGAGATCGAGTTCACTGGTGGAACACTCACAGGACTCGAGGTGTAGGAATGACATTTCAACTTAAAATACCTACCGGTTCTTTCTTGACCTTTTTACGTCGGGCAACGACAGAAAACTGACGTCGGTGGTTCTTACGACGCCCTTTATAGCCTGAGTCAGTCATCAGTGTATCGATCATCTGCTCCGCCTTGAGTTTCAGGTTTAATTCAGCCTCGCTGACACGATGACGTAGAGCCTCTTTGAAAGGCCGACGCTGATTGGCGACCTCGGAGAGCACATTCATTCCCGTATGAAGCGCCTGTTTTCCAATGGCTTTAGCACCGCTTCTTAGCAACGGTGCGACGCTATTTAAAAGGCCACTGAAAAATTTCCTATCCCATCCCCACGTTGATAGGGAACACCATGGTAGATAGAAGATATTCCTGTTCAAGCCTGGTTGACGTAGTATCTTTGCTAGTGACAGTTCGTGTTAAGCAGCGTCGAAAATGAAGTTTCACGCACACTTTTCCAAATTAGAATGCTACAGGTTCACCAGTGTATGTTCTTATATTGATTTCCTGGCTTTCACTTTCCCTTATAAGTACGGGAATGTTGCGTGACGGATCATAGCTAGCTCTCTTATGTATGTCATAGAGATATTTTATGTTGTTGATACCAACGATAGGTAAAAGGAGTGCCACAATGTCACTCACGGGCGATATCCGAGTAGATGTACATTTTTGAGTGCAAGCCTAGTAGAATGTTGGCGGTGTACGGTGACTTTGGGACTCTGATCAGATTAGTCAGAGGATCAAAATCGAGTTGTAGCCTTAGTTGACTTGATAGTCTGCAGCTGTATATCTGATGAAGAAGAAACAATGTCCACTTTTATGTTAGGGTTTGTGTACTTGAATACAGCTCCGGAATCCCCTTTAAATGCCTCTACCTCATTTAGAGATTCGATCAATTCATGTATAGTGCTGTAGATTCCAGGAGGGATATGATCCGTGAATATTTGTTCCACGTCGTTAGCATCCACCCAGTTGTACTATACAATATTTTGGCCCTCGGGTACGGTGGTGAAAAAACACGTATATTGGAATTCGACGAAAGTGACTTCCCACTGACCTTCGAGTGTAAGACGGTAGGATAGTTGCGTGGTGACATTTGAGAAGGTATTTTTCGGGAAATATCCCATAGAGCTGTCGCTCGGCAAAGCGATGTAAAACTGGTCCTTCATGTTAGGGCCCTGACGAGACTGGAAGGACTCATAGAATTAAACTTGGTGAGGTAAACTTTAAATTTATCGTACACATTCTTTCTGGCACCTTTACCCTTGACACGTAGTATTTTATCAACTTTAAAAATTACGGGAAGAAGTACGTATTGCAATTTGGGTTCGTAAAACGTTCCCACCAACTCCTCGCCATCAAGATCGGTCAGTTATTAGACGACAGGTTGTCGCAACATGGCACTGCTAACTTTGAAAATTTCTTCGCTCCAATTGTTTTCGTAGATCATTTCAAACAGCATTTTGGATTTTATAATACGCACCATGTCACCGACTTTCATATTTGGCTTTTTATTCGATTTTGGACTCCGATTGTCGAACATATTATCTCTGACTTGAAGCACATTGGTTTCTCAAACGTCGGCAGGCGCCATCTTGATACTGGTATGTTTTACGCCGTTATAAGCGTCGACGAGATAATGGAGGACATCCATATACCAATAATTTTTGGTAAAGTAGCGCCACATACATCCTTTCAAATTTCTATTGAATCGTTCCACTATGCTTGCCTTCACGTCCGGATTGTAAGTGGTGTAGTAATGCACACCTTCTTGCTTGAGAAATTTTCGAGCTAGACGTGCCGTGAACTCTGTCTCTTTGTCCGTATGTAAACTTAGAGGTTTACGGCCACTTTGTTTGAAAATGTCCCGAAAGGCGTCTCTCACGACACTCTCCGTCATGGATGGAAGTGTCCTCGCCCAGGCCATCTTGCTATACACATCGATGACGGTGAGCAAGTACACTGCACCGTCGTTGAATTTTCCGAGACTTCACATATCGTTGAGATCGGCTTGCCAGAGATCGTCAATGTTTGACACCACGTACTTGTAAACTTTTTTTATCACCGGTTTGTGTAGGGTATAAACGTCATGCGCACGAAGCCATTCTCGTACATTGTCGGAATCTTTCTTGGACGCCTTTATGAGCTACGCCGCCCCTGCAAACCCTGCAGGATGAGAAGGGCCGTAGTAGATGTCGGCTAAACGGGCCATTAAGCTCGGAATGGCAGCCACCTATTTTCGTACACCCTTTTCAGTTTCTTCATCTTAGGTCGTTGCGACGGTGTAAGTGGTTCCCGTATGGGCGTCAGATCTTTAATGGGGGCCAAACGTTTCGGATTTAATAATTTATTTCAGAAGGTTTATTTTTTGAAGTGCCGTGAGATACTCTCGCCACACAGACGGTTCGCTGTGTCTTCTTGCTCTGACCAAATCTTTGACTAAATCCACAATATTGATTCCACGGAGAGGCGTATCGTGAATACTCACTTCCCCGTATGCGTCGCAAGAAATATCACTCCGGAATTCAATATGTTCTATTAAAAGTTCAGCTTTTTTACGTGCCTGTACTGGTACAGTATTGAGTACAGTAGGGATGGGAAGTATAGAAACTTCAGGTGTGGTCGTGGCGGTGGTGGTATTTTTAGGTGGTGGAGGGTGTTGATTAAAATGCAGATAGCGCTGTAGCACTTGTTGGTATAAAGTCCATTTAGACTTATCGTTAAGTTTTGAAGCGAGGATATTTTTCCATTTCCTTGTCCAGCTCGGAGACCACTAGATTTGTGGTTGATGCCACTTGTTGGTGGTGTTGCTTGTAATGGTGTAATTTTTCCGAGAACACTAATATCTTCTTTTTCGTGTGTTCCATTATATACTTGTTGAATATGGAACCGAGGACACCACTGATTAAAGGGGCTAAAAGTAAGGGCAGGAACGCTACTCCTTTATGAACTAGTAGTCAACTCTTCTTCTTCCAGCACTCTCCTCGTTTGACCAGCTTGCGCAACACCTTCTTGTGAACACGTAACTTTCTCTTCTGCGCATTTTTAAAGTGTTTTAGGCACACTTGCAAACATAGTCATTCAGTTTCTGGTTGGATGTTTTCTGCAAAGTGACATGTTGCTGATGGTTCATGCAATACATCGTACGTAGCAGAGGGGCCTGCTTCAGCACTTTGGGACTCATTGTTATAAAATGATATGTAATCGGAAGTGTTGGTGTTTTTATAGCTTTTGCGTGGTAGGTACACCGACATTTGTGTGGGTTCAATTACTGAACCTTTTGGGTGTACCTTGTTTGAAATCTAGCAATATATACCCATGATTTGTACTTGTAATATCAGCGTAATCCTCTTGTAAAAAAACACAGTGGTTTTCAGGACAGACTTTACGTGAAAAGTATTGAATCTGAGCTTTATCCCTGGGATTTTTAAAAAGCACGTTATACTTTACGTTTAAGGAAATTTCTCTTTGGCCCTTGCCCTTGTGGGATATAATTTGTGTAAGGTACATGGCGCTAATATTTTGATGGTGGCATCCTTTGGTGAAAAGTTTGACGACCAATTCATTGGCTTAACGCATCAGGTTGTCCAAGATAATCAGCTGTGGAGAGTCATTACAGGTGTCATCTATTTCTGGCAAACCCTTACAGAATATAACGTGGGGGAATTGACCCATCTTGTTCGAATCCCGGTTGCCATAAATCATATTACCATGTGATTTTATCAAATTTAACGTCACACATTGTGTCCATGTGACGGATAAAGTCGGCTACAAAATGTGACTTTCCTCAGCCGGAAGGGCTGCTGATGATGGCCAAAAATGAATGTTTCAACTTGTACATAATGCTTTAGACTGAGCTTGTAAGATAAATGATCTTGTATTTATAAGATAGGAGGGATGGCGGTGTAGACGTTAAAACACAAACATAACAGTTTTTATAATATTTAATCGCACAAAAATTAGCTCACACCATGAAAAGTATGCTTGGAATATTTATTTATACAAATATATCTCACAACATGAAAAGTATATTTGGAATATTTATTTACCCAAATCAAAATTTTAGAATATAGCTCACGCCATGAAAAGTATACTGGGAATATTTATTTATTTACACAAATCAAAATTTAAAAAAAATGGCTCACGCCATGAAAATTTTATTTGGAATATTTAGTTACACACAAATAAAAGTTTATACAAATATATCTTAACAATGGAAAGTATACTTGGGATATTTATTTAAAAATATATCTCACACCATCAAAAGTATATTTGGAATATTTATTTACAAATATATATCACACCATCAAAAATTATACGTGGAATATTTATTTAAACGCCAATAAAAGTTTTAGAAATTTGGCTCACGACGTGAAAAGTGTACTTGGAATATTTATTAAAAAAATGGGTGTGTGTACTTATGTACGCGCGTGAGAAGTTATACTTCTTTGGCATCATTAAAAAATAAAAAATAATTTAATAATATTTAGTATTAATTATGTTAAATAATAATATTTTAATTTATATCAATAAATAATACATACGGATAGTTAACCTCAATTATATTGGAGCACTTGAAAAAGTCTATAAGCACAATTTTTTTCTTAATATTTACGAATAGTTAATAATATTAATCAAAATATTCAATTTAAATCACTACTGAGCCTGGATTCACCAAAGGGAGCAAATAGTTGCGCCAGCGCAAGTTTGAAATATGTTCCAAATCCCTATTCACTAAAAGGAGCAGGCGCAATTTGAGAGCAAAGTTGCGCCTTTTATTTGCCACCACTCAAGAGTAGGCGCAACTATTAAATCATGATTGTCACTTCAATAAATTTAAATGGCGGCAGATTATTGTATTGGCTTAAAATACAATTAGTTACATAACTGTACTCCAATTAATAATGAATTAATTAAAATAACAAAACGTATGTCAAGCACAAAATTTGTTTCAATTTAGACAGTGGTAACAAAACAATTACGTACCTTTTATTGTTGGATTTTTACATTCAAACAACGCAATGGCATTTCTTGCAGTATTACAAAACAAAACTACGAACTGTGTAATCTTCGTCTAGATCCAAAGAGGTTTGTATTCCTCCAAGTCCAAAGACATCTCGTCACTAAATATGGCAGTTAGTATAACTTTAAAATAAGTTTTAAAGTTTCTATAAACATTAATGTTTTATTAATGGAACTTAAACTTTAAACTAATAATATAAATAAATACAAAAAAATTTATTTTAATTTATATCAATAAATAATACATACGGATAGTTAACCTCAATTATATTGTAGCACTTGAAAAAGTCTATAAGCACAATTTTTTTCACTAATATTTACGAATAGTAAATAATATTAATCAAAATATTCAATTTAAATCACTACTGAATATAATTTATTAGCACATATATAATTCGCACTTGTATGAAACTAAAACACGTGTTGTGAATGTAGAAACTAGAAACATGTGGATAAATATTATATATATGAAAACAGTGATCAGAGGCGACGATCGTACCAACATGCGCAACTAACAGAGGTTCTATTTCTATTTGTTGGTAGCTTTTTTTTTCGAGACTTAATGAGCGGTTTAACTTCAACCTGTTACTTTTGTGTTACAGTGATGCGCGCACATCTTAAAATATCACTCTCATCATTTTTTCATAACGCGCCTAAAGAAGTATAACTTCAAACAAAAAAAAAATAGTTATAGAAAATATCTTACACATTGAAGTCAATTATGTACGGTTAGGTGTAAAGGAAACAATAATCAAATTCTTGAACTTTTAGTGGGAATAGTGGCCTGGGTATTAATTTACAAGTACAGCTTATAGAGTATTTGAATATATGTACACAACCAGATGGTTTCAATTTAAAATATGTACAAGAAAATATTGACTAGAATTAAAATCTATACAAACAACTAATTCTATTTCACTAGAAAAAATCAGGTAGGTGAAAGATTGTACTTGCGGTAATAAAAAACATAAAAAAAAACTTTCCGGGTGCATAAAATAAATCAATAAAAATATATGCATGCTTTCATGCATTTTTTTTAATGGTATGTCGATAGAACTGTCTAGAGTGAAAGATTAAAACATGTGATTATTCAGACCATCTAAATAATCAACTTTTAGTCGTGGCAAGTTCGTTTACAAGGATTTTGATACCCAAACGTCAACGTATTATAATCGTCAATTATTCGACGTTTGGTGTACATGGGACGGTAGACTTTAGTCTTCGAAACGGTGCATACAGTCGCAATACCTTTTCTTACAGATTTGTGCGGTATCTTTATGTATCTTTCCGCGCCCTGTTCGGTGACCATCGCTTTCAAAACGTCAATATTAACATCTTTCCAGTTGCTGTAGTTTATGGCGATCCCGTGAAACTTGCACACCGTTTTGGTTTAGGCAGGATCGCCACCAACACAAACTCGGTACGCGTAATTCTTGGGACCGCCAGATACAAAGGTGATAATGTATCTTCCCGGGCCGTAATTTGGACGTTCTTCAGTGAGGTCACCTAAAAAGTCTCCGGTTGGTGGACTCCAATCGCCAGTGATTCCGTAAATAGAACGCTAGCTGTATCGTGATACAAAATGCGGTCCCCCAATTGTTCAAGGATGCAGTATAAGAGGCAACCTAGCCATAGCAGTCCTGTAGCATGCCACCACCACACTCGTGTTAGGGTTAGGGTGTAACGCGTCACGCGAATCCTTGTAATTGAGGAACACAACCTCATTATTTACATCAATGACGTTGTCCATGGTGATGTACGGATCCGTCAGGTACTTGTGGATGCTCTGATAGTCGTTTACAACGGCTACGTGTGGTAGATCGGGTCTTTGCCCAAACTTTCCCCATAGTGAATTTAAAAAGAGATTAGCTAGAGTGCGGAGACCAGGGTTTTTACAAACACAGCCGAAATCAAGGTTTACCCCTTTCCTTTCCTCATAATTTTGAATGCAAGCTAACTTCTCATCTTGTGAGGTACACCACTCTGGCCATCCGCTGGCTTCTTGTTTAATTTAAAAAAAAGTATCAATGTACTTGTGAAACAATCTGCCCGAACGTGTCTGACGATTGTAAGCAGATACATTGTACTCCCACACTTCGTGTACTCCTTCAACGGTGTAGCATTTCTCAACGGCTTTCCGGATCTCGTCAATTACTCAGACGCCTGTCCACCAGCGAGATTTTTGTCGTTGTGTTGACACGTGCCTTGGTTTTTCTCCTTCTTGCTATTCCTGTACAAGATGAACATTAACTTATCGTGCATCTGTGTAGGCAATGCGGGCATGAATAAATCTCGTGGAGGCTTTACGGTAGCTTTGGCTATGCCTTATACTTGATCTATAGACGGAAAACTTTGTTCCAAGGGAATTTTGGAGTAGTTGATGGGGTATTTTTGTACTTGCAAACATAAGAATACAATGAACACACATCCCAGTACTTTATTTTCTCTCCACAATAAAGGTCTTATTCGTGGAAGAGCTTGATATAATTTGTACGCCCGCAAAAGAATGCATCCCTAGCACTGAGGGGTTCCCTATTGTACACCTCGTGCTGGAGTACAAATTGTTTCAAGTCCTTGTCTGTGCGTTTCATCTCATTAAACTTACACTATCACATCTCTACAACCGTGTAACCGGCATTCTTAAACTTTTCCACGCGAGCCATGGTCGCTTCATTTACCGTCTCCATGGTCTAGAGGCGGCTGTTTTTGATAGGGGTGGTCCTATCAGGATAACAGATAAGGCACTCGTGCCAATAACAGCCCCAGAACTGGAAAATAGTAGTGGTATCTTCAGCATTAACAACGCCGTCTACCCGTCGCCCTAACACATATTCCTCTCGGCCATTGCCCGCATGAAGGATAGAGACACCACGTTTGTGGGCCTCCCAGAAAAGCCATTGTACAGCGACATGCGACTGTTGGTCTGCACACCGATAGCCACCGTTCGGGATTATACCAACGGTATTCTCCTTGAGGTGCCTTCAGCGGTAAACCAACTTGGCCGCTCCTGCTATCATACACGCCTCTCTGAAAGGATCCACCTTTGCTTTTTCCATAAGCATGTCTCTAAACTACAGACAGGCCTACCGTAGGACCTATACATCTTTCTCGCATTACAGTTCCAACTCACGGTTAAAATCAAAGACATAGTTTTCTTTGACCAACGTATCATACCACTTCTCAAAGTTCTCCTTTCTCTCAACCGACATATCACCGATGCCGTAATCCTCCTTTGGCGGCAAGGGACCTCTATACCCCGCGTTTCCTTATTTATTTATAAAAATTGGGGAAATATCCCTTGGCCAAAGACTCGTCCAAGTCGGATGTCTTGGGCATCTTAGACTACGACATCGGGAGAAAGTTCAGTGAGTCAATAAAGTGGAGTGGGCCATAACGCATGGACATGATATTCCAACCATTTATTATGAGATCTGGAGTCCATTTTTTAACCTTCATCATGTATTTTAAAATAAAATTTCCATATTAGGCATTCGTATTATGGCCTAATAGGGTGATATCCTTTGTTTCTTTAATTTGCTCAAGAAATACGAAAAATTGGGCCATTGTGGCATCACCCTTGAATATGCGAGTCCTATTGCCCCCACATTTGGTGAAATGATGGTCATTTACATCGATATGAAGGCAGGCCTTTCAAAATGCCTGTACAACACAGAAGTTAGGCTCATGCAAGTACGTGTTGACTGCACCTTGAAGAAGCCTTTCTTGTCTGCATTCAAAATCATAGAATACAAACATGAAATTGCATTTTTCCAGTTACGACCTGGATGGGGCTTGCTTCATATAGCAGAATTGACCAAAAGGATGATATGTATCGCATACTCTACAAAGTGTCTCATAACACTTATGTGAATAATTTGACTTTTCCAAACTAAAATATTGCCCGCATACCTCACAAACATTCTTGTCTCTTTAATATCATAAGAATTTTGTCTAAAATGTATGCATGAGGAGAATTAATTTTGTTTTACAAGCTGTCGTGTTTGTTTTTTGAATGATACTTAATATTAGCTTACTGAAATTATATTTTTGAAATATTTTTTCCAAGCTATAATATGACATGGTAACAAGTTTTTGCAATTATGTCGAACCATTTCTTTTATCTTATAAGAAAAAATTCAAAACTTCCTTCGAAGCAAGACTCATCCTAGTTTCCTACTCCATTATTTGACTTCATACTACTTTAATGGAATATTGAAGATTTTCTGTTTTTCCTCCATTGTGTCTTACTAACTGTTCAGGCTGTACGTGCTTTAATTACGCTAATGAAATAGAGATAAGTTAAAGTTTTAAGGAATAGGTAATACTTGCATTTTCAGTTTTGGGGAGTTGAATACCATTTAGGATTAAGTCCCCCTCGGTAAATCAGATCAGGATTCCAACCCTGACCTCCATGTCACCAACAAACCATACAAGATGATTCTACTGCTAGTGCACGTGCCCACCTGTTGAAGTATTTTGTTGGTATTCTTTATTTAACGAAAGATATTAGTGTTTGATTAATGAAATCAATTATTGAAATGGCATAAGTGTTTTAAATATCCTTTCATTTACTCGCTAAATTGCTATTTTGTACTATTTCGTACATCATTTTCACAGCCTTGATTCACATTTATAGCTTCTAGGCAATTAATAAATTCATTGGATACATCTTTTACTTGATAAATTTAGTCTTCAAAGTTGTTCTTTGTTTAAAATTCTAAAGAGCTTAAATAAAGTATTAAATATATATGATTACATCCTAACTTCCCTTGTATCCGGGTGGCCAGGGAGATTTATATACTCCTATCCAGTATCCAACCCTCACTAGATGCTAATGCATGTGAATTTCCGATAAAGTAACTCTCCTATCCCTTACCCCTCTATTAGGTATTTTATACACTCTTCCTTACAACCCTCTAAATAAAGTGTTTGATAAATATTTATAGTATTTCCTCCTTTTATTTATACTATTTATTATGTGTATCTCTGGCCTACGTACCTGCTGACGTGTACGTAGCAATAATTCTAAAAGGAATTTGGAGTGAAATGTGATACCATTTGTCTAACACAGCGGCTACCAAACTGTGGTACGTAAACCTATTACCGGCGTTACGCCGTAAGAAGACAAACAAACCAAGCAAATCTATGTCATCAAATCTTATATATTACGACCAAGTTTAACCAAAAGCAAAACAGATTTAAATAGTTGCTGGAGTGTTGGCAACAGTGATTCAAGATCACACAGTGGTTTGTCTGTGTTATTATATCCCTGGGTACCATTAAACATGTGCTTGAATAGTAAATTATTATCTTGGTGTTAGTCCAAATTACTGAAATTGTTGTTGATACGCCATTCAAAATGTTTGGAAACTGCTAGTCTAGAATGATCTTGGAAAGGACTCGACCTAAGCTTGAAAGGCTTATTAATGATAACCAACCACTTACCCAACTTTTTTTTTATTACAATGAAATACTTAGCACCCCGTATTACTAACCGTTTGGGTTTTACGCTCAAGTACTAATTACGCTAGTGGGTTGGGAACTGGTAAGTTTGAATATAGAGGAAGTAAACCAATACTTGCGTGGCGGGAGAATGGAAAACCCTTTAGGGGAAACCACCTCCGTTCACCCGAGTGAGAGTCTAACCTCGATATCCCCGTCCTCGGCAATCTATCTCAACACCAAACTAGCGCGTTAGCTAACTACGCCACCGAGGCGGGTTTTATTACAATAAAATTAATATTTTTATCTCTTGTTGTGGTCTCTTAAGGTCACGTTTATTAACATTCGGCAAACTGGCTTTTGTGCGTTTGATCAGCCAATTGTAGCTCTGGTGCAATGCGTCACGCCCCGGATACATAAAGGGTGAATATAAAATCCCAAATAATGAAATTGAGATGATTAATTTCAATCAATGGAGCTAGAGTAAGACTAGTACTGACATTTTAGTTTATGTTTAAGTATTTATGGTCTTTGATTTTTATTTAATTAACCTACCCCTCTCATAAAGTGTGTAGGTGAGTGTAGTAGTGTGATGGTTTAGGAAAGGGGTGAGGGGTGAAGTCACCCCGCACACAGTAGTGGTTTAGTGGGACAAAGAGGTGGAAATACCCACTTAGACCAGACCTGGTATGGTAGTAACCATATATTATGGAGTGAGGTGAAAAGGGTAGGGGGATGTTCAGTAAAATCTCACAGGTAGGATTATAAATAGGAATGAGTTTGATATTCAATCTTTGATGAGTATGTTTAAATAATTTATTATGTGCCTATACTAATGTACCACAAATTTCTAAAGTGATTTGATCTGTCAAGATAGGATACTCTAAACTTAAAAGTAACAAACTAAAGAAAATTTAAATAAATATAAATTCATATAATTCATTTATTTGAGGTATTTAACTCGTACTTTCGGAACCGACTGATTATATCATAAAATGACTTATTAAGAAACTTAAATTTTTAACAGACACAACATCCAGTCTTCGGCTGTTAATTCATCACTGTTAAAGGGTAAACCACATTTCACCATGATACATTTTTCGAACATGGCAGGAATAGAACCCTGGACCCTTAACTGAGTAGACAGACACGCTACCAACTGAGCTAAGGTGTTGGACCTATCCATAATTTATTTTTAAGTTGGTGATTACCACGCTTTAAAATCTGGGCAATTTCTATTTTCAACTGGGTGATTATCTCTTTTTAAAATCTGTGAAATTTCTATTTGCTTGGATTTGGTTGCGATAAACTCACAGACAGATGCATGGCCATCAAACTACTTTCTTTTTATCACCTTGTCTCACTACCCTTTAAGGCTATACTCATACATATTAATTACGATAGTGTGAAATGGATTAGAACAGTGAAATCTAAAGGAAATATTGTCGCATTTTATTAAATGGAAAGTTAGAGATAGTTAAAAATAAAATAATCCTCATTGCATCTGGATGGGAGTTGAGCTTGTAAAGTCAAGGATGTTAAATATTTATTTTGTTCCGATTTCATAGAAAATTTTAAATATAAGATTTTTAAAAAACACCGCTAGTTAGCTCTAGAATACATATTGTTCACCAAGCTTTTATATTATCAATCCTTCCTTCACCTCTAACAAGAAAACTTGTGAATGTGTGCAATGCCAGGCCTCTACCGTGGTTCGGATCCCACGTTAAACTGTAGGTCCTCCATTTAATCTCACAATCACCCCACCATTACACATTAGCGTTACGTGTAACCCGAACGGATTGTAAGATGCGGTGCTAATAATAATATATTACCAATAATACGAAAGTGTTTGCCAATGATTAATTTGTTGACAACTTAAAACAATTAATATTCAATGTAACTCAAACAAACATTACTTTATATTTACGTCAGAGAAAGTTTGAAATTCGTTAGATCGATCGTGTTTTTTGTAGACAGACTGTTAGGCTCTTGATGTAACTCAAAATTAGTTCATGTCAGCAAGTATCTCCCTCATCAATTTACAAGAATAGACTTTGACCCGCTTCACTTTTCCTGCCTACGCCAATTCAAAGAGCACTCAGATATCAGTTTCCTTAGAATTATTCTCAAAATGAATTCATTATTATTAATATATACCGTCAGCATTCGAAATAACTCTAATAAATTGTACATCCTTATCAATCTTCTTTGAATGTGACAGATATAAAGTTTTTTTATCACCGCGTTTTACTATCCGTTCGTGTACTACGGTTAATTTTACTTACGCTAGGAGTTTTAGGGAGTGGGAAGGCTATATTTAGAGGAAATATACCCACATTTGTTTGGAGGGAGAGTGTAAAAACTTCTGCAATTACCAGCCTCAGTACACCCGACCAAGATTCGAACCTTAATCTCCCCGTCAACGGCAGTCTAGTCAACCTCTAGAGTGACGCCTTTGATCATGCGGCCACATGAGCCAGCCATGTACAACAATTATTTTAAATTTATATGATCTTCTTCTCTATATATTTATCTTTGGGTGGTAGTGGATTAGGCAATTTTTATGCGAAAGAATGGTTGATTGATTACCGTCGATTCAACTAGAAGGAATTGTAAACGGGTGGATTGGGCACTTCATATTATAATATCAATCTGAAATGAATACAATAGATCTCCAGCAAACTTCAGTTCTGTATAAGTGACCCAACTGAACGTTATTTAATTGGAAAATTATTTCCAAGGTAAAATTAAATTATAAGTGGTAACGGGAGCAATGTTAGGTTAGTTTAGGTTTGGTTATGTTAATATAGATTAGGTAGGCATCTACCAATTAAACTTTAGAAGGAAATCATGGTGTAATGAAGGAGTGCCCAATACACTTTGAAGGGAAATCATGGTGCAAGGTAGCAATGCCCAATCTACCTTGGGAGGGAAATTTTGGTGGGGTCAAAGCAGAGCACAGTCCACCTACCACCTTATATTTCTTTCTCATTATAAATATATAATATTTCTCTTATATATACTATTATTTTATATAAACTCTCTCTCTCTATATATAATATATATACTATTATTTTATACTAGAAATCCCACACGGCGTTACTCGTAACCCCTTCAAAAATTTGTTAAAAATAGCCTAGTTAAAAAGCTAATTTAGAATAGAAAAATCCGGCTTTGAGGAGCTATCAGACCCCCTTCCATCCACCTATGTTAAAAATTTCAGAAATCTGCTTTTCATAGATTTGGCTGGTCATCGCACACAAACAAACAAACAAACACACAGACAAACACTTCCTTTTATTATTATAGATACAATATCAATTATATATAATATAAATATATAATATATTTTACATACATTTTATATAAAATATATAATATATATATATAACATATCTATATACAAATTATAATTTAAAAGTTATTTTGTACAATCAAACAAATGTATTGAAAAGGTTACAAATAGTAAATATATTGTTAGCTACATTGGGCCATAACAAAATATTTGTTAGCAAAGCTAACTCTATCACTATAGATGTCTTTAATGCGATTGGGGACAACTCCTAAAAATTATTCTAAAAATTGTCAAAATATTTATTTATTTTGAATGAGATTTTTTTTTAAATACCAAACATATATAAAATTGTCTTTAATTGGTGCAATTAAAGACCATATGAAGGATAAAGATTATGTTGTGTTAAAATTTGAAAGTAGTATAATAAACCTTATCATGTAATTGGCAACAAATGTATAGTTAGTAAGAAGTATTTGTTCTGTATCATAATAGTTATTTAATATAGTTTATTAAATATTGTACTTAAAGCTAGAATTATGAAGTTGAGTTGGACAGGGATTTGATCCCCTACCTGTAGACTTAACTCGTCCCTTACCTATCAAATACAATATTCTTATTGAGGTTAAAGTTTTAGAAGATTCACGTTTGGAGAAATGTTTAGTTAGGATCTCATTTGGGTTTATCAAAATTGTCAATTTTTAAAATTCCTATCAAAGCTGATGTTGCATTTAATTTTTAGATTTATCTAAATATATTATTCTTGGACTTTTACTGTGATTTATTTTCATACAGTATTGTTATTAAAACATAATACATATTGTTAAAATATTCAAAACTCTACAACAGTGCAAAAATCGTTTACTCTGAAATGTCTCACCACTATTATAAGCTAGATAACGTGTTCCCAAACATTTATACCAAAGTAGCCCTTTAACCAGAAGAAATACCTGCTAGAGACATCATAATAAATTTTACAGTATTATTATGAACATTCAACAAAGACCGTTCAATTTTACAAGTTTTCTAGAATGTAATAATTGAAAAATCTTCAATTAAAAAATACATTTCAACTATACTTAATGGAGTAAAATGTTCCATCTGCAAAACATAACATTTAAATCAGTATAGCTACATTATTAAATCTGGCAGTCATTAGCCTGTCTGTCTACTTAACCGGGTTCGATTCCCGGCATGGCTAAACAATTTATTATTGTTGAAATGTGGATTTACCTTTTACCATTGATAAATTAACAGCCGGGTAGTGAATGTTGTGCCTGTTCTAGTCTCAAGCTATAATATAAGGCATATAAAGCTACGCCAAGCTTACCAAGCTGGTAGTGGAAAGTATATGGCTTCCATTACAAACTGACTCAGCCCGCAGGCTGGAAACAGTAATGGATGTAAAAAAATATACTTTTGATCTCTAAAAGCTTTAACAGTTGGAGTATGGTTTTAACCTATAAGCGCATATTATTTTCCATATTTAGTTTATTTCAGCTCTATATCTTACTAACCGTTTCAGTTATACACCTATATACTAATTATGCTAATGGGTTAGTGAGGAATAAGGTTCAACTTAGAGGAAGTGCCCCCGTGATTGCAGAATATATTGTGAAATTATTTAATAAAAACCACCATTGGTAGTACATCCGACCGGGATCGACCCCGATATCTCTTTCTTTGGAAATCTAGTCTATTGCGAGTATGATGCGGCCACCGAAGCACGTAGCTTGTTTCTAGATTTAGTCTATGTAGCAGATTACAATGAAAAAGTTTGCTCACAAAGATATGTTGTTTTGAAACGCATCAAAAATGTCAAAGCTTGATATCTTATTTCATAATGTTTCAGCGATATTTCAATCAAACATTTTGTAATTTCTTTATTTTGAAAATGTGTTTTTAAAGTATAGATTTTAGAAATTTCTTTTTGTTGTTCCTTCTCTTTTAAATACAATTCTTTGGAATTGGCATTTGTATGCGTTGCTGTTGTATCTACTGGGAGCCGGCCAGTTTACCGAATAGCAATTTTTCGAAATTCAATTATTCGAAGTTTTATTTTTCGAAAACTAATTTTTCACCATAGCAGTTTTTCGAACTAATAGTTTTTCGAAAATCAATTAGGCGAGAATTAATTTTTTTGAAATCATTTTTTCAGAAATAAATTTTACGAAATGCAGTTTTTCAAAAACCAATTTTTCGATACAGAAATTCTTTGAACGAGAAGTTTTTCGAAAACGAATTTACCTCAAATCTAGTTTTCAAAACAAATGTTTCAAAAAGGAGGTTTTCGAAAATAAATTTTTCAAACGATTATTTCGAAATATAATAAAATTCTAGCTTTCTATGCAAGGATTAGTAATTTGAAATCATTCAAAAATTATATTATGAAATAATTTATTAAAAGTTGTGCTTGATCTTAACGCAAGTTAAAGCGCGCTGATCATTAAAACATTATAATTCTAATTTAAACCAACTGTACTTTTCCTAGAAAATTATTGTAAGGTATTGTTGGTAATCCCCCCTCTAGGGGGTGAGAGTAAGAGTAGGTGATTCCCTTTCCTGTAACCGCACGGAGAGGAAGATCGACAAATTCCATTAGGCTCATTCAAGCTTCACTATCTTTAATACAAAGTGTGTTAACATTTATTTATTTTCAGTCTAAAAGTATTGTTATGGCGTTAAATTTTTTGATGAGTGAAAAAGAAAGATGTTAACTCCTACATGACGGTCATTTATGTAAAGCAAGTTGAAGAAAGGGTTTATTAGAAGTGTGAAAGATTTCAAAGTGTAAAGTGTGGAGCGCGAGTCATAAAATTATTATTATTATTATTATCACCGCGTCTTACTACCCATTCGGGTTATACGCACTTACGCTAATGTGTAATGGTAGGGTGATTGTGAGATGAAATGGAGGACCTACAGTTTAACGTGGAATCCAAACCACGGTGGTGGCCTGGCATTCCCCACATTCAACGAGTCATAAAAGAATCCGATTATATAATGTTAAGTAAGAGAAATGAGCATAATCATCTAGGGGACGCTGCTTATGTGGATGCAGAGAATTTAATGGCAAATATCCGTGACACGGCAAAAAAACACCCGTAATACACCAACTTGTATCTTGGCTTCAGTCTCGAGTGGAGCTAGTCAAAGTGTCGTTGCAAAACTATCTAGTGTGCCGAATATGAAACAAACAAGAAGAAATATTCGAATGAAAGCAAATGCGGGACCAGCTGTTCCTAGTTTCTGTCGTGATATATTGTGTTTCCTGATGAATACAAGTTAACTGTAAATGGAGAAGAGTTTTTAATGTATGAATCAGGCAGGACCTCAAGATTACCGTATACTTATATTTTCTACCCGAAGAAACTTACAGGTTCTTGGACGTTCCGAACATTGGTATGCTGACGGCACCTTCAAGACTGTTCCACCCCTATGAGCAGTTGTATACTATTCACGGATTTGAGGCAAATAACTCCATCCCACTTGTGTGTTACTCTCGTCTTTTAAGAAAGGTGAAGGAGCTAGGGCCAGCTTATAACCCCCGGACCTTTATCACTGACTTTGAGAAGTTGATGATAAATGCGGTGAAGGATGAGTATCCTGTTACAAACATCGTGGCAGTTTCTTCCATCTTTGCCAGTTTATATTTCATAAAATTCAAACAAACGGTTTGAAACAACGCTATGAGAATGATGCCGATTTTTCACTAAAGCTTCGCACGTTACCCGCTCTTGCGTTTGTTCTTATTGAAGAAGTCGTGGGCACTTTAAATTCCTTGTGCAATAGCAATGTATTGCCCCAAGAAGCACAACCTATTATAGATTATTTTGAAGATTTGTGGATTGGTCGTCCAGACTGTCGTTTGGGCCACTGCCCTCCAATTTACGCACACCAAATTTGGAACTGTCATGATAGTATTCTTCAGGGGCTACCCAAGACAAACAACAATATATAAGGATGGCACAGAGGGCTCCAACAACATAACTCTGCAAGCCATCCCAGTATTCGGAAATTCGTCTCAGCAATCAAGATGGAGCAGTCTTTCAATGAGGTGCGAATTGAGCAGTACATCAGTGGACAGGTCCTTCGTCTACGTAAGAAATACCAAAACAGCATGGAAAGTTTAAGGCGAATTGTTGCTGGCTGGGCCCAACATGGGAACGTGTGTGACTATTTGCGAGCTGTTTCACACAGCATTGGTTACTAATACTAGTTTATGTGTAAAGACTAGTTTTAAAGAAATTTACACCTTGAAGATGTTTTTTAAATTTGTTTGGATCCATAAAAATATTAACATTCAAATAAATAGCCTCTAAAATAACAATTTTTTTTTCAATTTGTTATGTTGTGCTGTGTTGAAGTTTAAAAAATAATTTTGATAGTTTTGTATAGAGTTTTATAAAGGGTTTGTGCATTGATAGATAAAAAAATTGATTTACGAAAAAGTATTTTGAGAAAACTTGCTTTACAATAGTTATTTTGGAAGTGTTAGTAATATTAATAACCATTAAATAAATAATCGATATATATATATACAAATTATAGAACTCATTTAAATTAAATCTTTCTTGTTGCTTTAATATTTTAAAAAATCGATTTATATATTTTTGAAAAACTTGTTTTACGATAGCATTTTTCGATAGATTTTCAATAGATAATATTTTAGAACAAATAGTCCTCGATTAAATAGCTTCCGGAAAACTCGCAGTTCGTTAAATTGTTTTTCCGAGAAAAAATCAATTTGCATTTCGCAAAATTGATTCTTCAAAAAATTAATTGTTCGAAAAATTCATTTTTGATTATTTGACTGTCGAACAATTGATTTTTGGTAAATCCACTTCGGGATATTGGTTTTCGAAAAATGTGATTTCGACAAACATTTCGTTCGGAAAATTGATGGTCCGAAAAATTGATTTTTGACAAAAATCTTTCTATGGTTTTGTATTCGGTGAATTGATTTCGATAAATTGATTTTCGAATAACTTTTTTTCGAAAAATTAACCTGGACTCATCATTTGCCAAATGTGTTGCCAGGACGTGTGATATTTTCTGTTGGTTTTATACTTATTTGGGGTGTGTAGCATAATAGTAACTACGGGTTTAGGTTAATATCACACGTTTTGGCAGCATACTTGGCAAATGACCTTGACTCAGATTTGAAAAAATTGGCAATACTGATTACTGATGCTATTTTATAGTGTAAAAAACAAATAAATAATATTGTGAAACTGACTCACGGAGCCTGATATAAATATGGTGGAACACAAGGGTTCATCGGAGCATGGTATATAAATTCTGATCTAGATCAATAGCCCTCAAACTGTGGTTCCGAACCCCCAGGAGGTTCACGAAATCTTCCAAGGGGTCCACCAAAATATTTCCGTAATGGTGGATTTTTAACGAACAGTTTGTGAAATTTTGTGAGGCAGATTTACAAGATTATGTTATATAAACTTCATGAGGTTTCTGTACATTAACTCTTCAGAAAACTACGCTTTCTTTTTCTACACCCCACCAATAATTTGTTTCGCTTTCCACAACAGAAAAAGGCTCAATGCTGAAAGTGGCCTGAAGCTTTATTTATTGTCTGTGGTTCCTGACTTAAAAGCTTTGTGCCATTCAAAGCAAGCGCATTCTTCTCACTAAGTCCCGCGAAGATGTAGGTAGCTGTTAAAACTCGTAAACAGTATTTGAAACTTAAATTGGTATGGAATTTTGTGAGTACAGGAAAGGATTTCAGCTATAATATTTTAGAAAACATTCTATATGATCTTTCGTAAGGAGTGAATGAATATAATATAAGTCAAGACTTAGATATTATCTTTTTTAATTTATGTAGGTATGGTTCAAATTACATAATTGATAAATTAACTATTTAGTATAATTGACATTATGATTAACCCTAACAGGAAGTTAGCATAATTTGATATTAACTATTTACATTTACAACGAGTCCTGTAATATGAGTAAAATATGTACAAACTGACAACATTACATAATACACTATTAATTGACCACTTAATTAAAATTAAAATAAAAGTCAAACAATTATGACAGTAGCGAACTAGTTTATAAAGTTAAATATAATATGTAATATCAGTCGAATAGGAATGAACTAATAACATGACATAATATACTATTAATTACAATTATTTTAAAATTAAAGGAAAATTTAAACAATAATAACAGTAACGAACTAGCTATGAAAGAGGTTAAACTGTGAGACAATTTAAAACAACAATTTAAAATAAGTTTAAAAAAATTGATGAGTTGTTTGAATTGTAACATTTCAGTGTTCAAGAAGTTTCCATAAAGGTTTAATTTAGTTTGATAATTATCTAAGTCTTATCTGAAATTTTAGTCCCTGTACTCCTTTCGGTGTTCCAATATGTGCTGCGAATCACTGGAACACCGAAAGGAGTACAGGGACCAAAATTTCAGATAAGACTTAGATAATTATCAAACTAAATTAAACCTTTATGGAAACTTCTTGAACACTGAAATGTTACAATTCAAACAACTCATCAATTTTTTTAAACTTATTTTAAATTGTTGTTTTAAATTGTCTCACAGTTTAACCTCTTTCATAGCTAGTTCGTTACTGTTATTATTCTTTAAATTTTCCTTTCATTTTAAAATAATTGTAATTAATAATATATTATGCCATGTCATTAGTTCATTCCTATTCGACTGATATTACATATTATATTTAACTTTAAAAACTAGTTCGCTACTGTTATAATTGTTTAACTTTTATTTTCATTTTAATTAAGTGGTCAATTAATAGTATAATATGTCATGTTATCAATTTGTACCTATTTGACTCATATTACAGGACTCGTTGTAAATGTAAATAGTTAATACCAAATTATGCAAACGTCCTGTTAGGGTTAATCATAAGGTTAAACATACGCAAAAGTTCATTTATCAATTATCTAATTTGAATCATACTTTCATAAACTAAAAAAGATAATATCTAAGTCTTGACTTATATTATATAATTTCAGCAGCAACTTCCAGTACCACTTTTAAAAAAACATGTAAAATGTGATAATACTGTGGAATAGGAAGGAAATGTTACTCTTTCGCTTATTTAATATGAAATTTTATTTTTTAAATAAATGTATAATTATTTTAATTTGTACTTACGTAGTTTCAATATTCTTGCTTTATTTTTGGTGGTGTATCCCATAATTCCCTAGTAGGTTAATTTAAGGTATTTAAACCTTTTGATTGCAATTAATAAATACATATTATAACAAAAATTAGGTATAAAATTAAGTGAATGGCTCTGGGGTTTCACGCAACTCAGATGTTTGTGAGAGGGGTTTGCGAGTCTAGAAAGTTTGGGAACCACTGCTCTAGATCATAGTGAACCACCCGCCTCGGTGGCGTAGTTGGCTAATGCGCTTGTCGTGTTGAGCCCGACTGCTGAGGACGGGGAGTATCGAGGTTCGAATCTCGGTCGGGTGAACTGGGGGTGGTTTTTCCTAAATGGTTTTCCACTCTCCCTCCACGCAGATGCGGGTTCACTACCTTTAATTCAACCTTCCCAATTCCTAATCCATTAGCGTAATTATACTTAAGCGTATAACCCGAACGGGTAGTAAGACGCGGTGATAAATAATAATAATAATAATAATAATAACATAGTGAACCAAGAAAGGAAGGAGGGGAGAGTACGGGGCTCTCCAAATTGACAATCTAATAACATCAACCACTCAAGATTTGAAATGGCGTTTGATGTCAAATGTTCTAATTCAACATTTTTCTTAGGGTGACCTGGTGGTCTAGGGGTAAGGTGTCAGACTTCTGTGCTGGCGGCCGGGGTTCAATCCTCGGTCCCAGCACAAATTTGTCTGATTTCCAAACCCTTCCTTCACCTCTGACAAGACATCTTGTGAATGTGGGGAATGCCAGGCCTCCCCCGTGGTTCGGATTCCACGTTAAACTGTAGGTCCTTCATTTCATCTCACAATCACCCTACCATTACACATTAGCGTAAGTGCGTATAACCCGAACGGGTAGTAAGACGCGGTGCTAATAATAATATAATAACATTTTTCTTTGTGCTTTCCTTCCTAGTACCCGTTTGGACTATCTGGATGCTTACACTAATGGCGTATGAATAAGAAAGGTATAATTTAGATCCGTTTACTCATAATTTAGTGAAAGGAGAGTGGGAAACCTTTTAGTAAAGTAACCTTAAATACATCTGATAGGGATACGATCACCCGAATCCCTGTTCCCAGCAGGTACCGAAGGTGATGCATTACAACAAAACTCTAACTATTCTCAGTATATAATAAGAAAAGTCTTGAGTTAAATAACTATAAAATGTAAGAAATAGATCTATTTCATTTCTATACTAGCTAAATTAAACTATTTGTCCAGTTAGAAATATTACTGTTATCAAAAACATGAGGCTATTTTAAAATCCATATTTATTGGAATGCTGTCTCCAATCTTTATTTATATTAATAAACTCAATACATTGTTTGTCTGTCATGAGCATTGCGTATTATCTACCACACTCAGAAAGCTGACATTTTATAATTAGTAGTCCCTGTGCACGAACATGTGAACTTCAAATCAGGAATTTTAAATTTTTATTTATTTTTTAAAATTTATCAAAAATGGGCCGAAAGAAATAAAATTAAGAAATTTTTCTCTGTCTGTCTGAAGCAAAGAAAAACGTGGTAATCCCGAAGTAGATGGCAGCTCCAAGTATTTGTGCTAATATATTATAAACCTGAATTATTAAATTAAAGGATTCGACCATTAATAAAAAGGTTTTTTCAGATATTTGATATTATCTCTAATATTTATTACATCATTTTTAACTATATATTTTTTACAATCAAAATATTTGAAAATTCTTACCCAGCTATATAATATTTAAATTTAAACAATATAACTAATAACTTAAATGCTTTTAGAGAAATTATAATTATAGCATGCAGCCAATCTAATTTTAAGACTCTGATTTAGATATAAAGAATTTCTATAAAAAAATTAAGAAACCCAACACCTTTTTTTTCACCGCGTTCACTGACTGTTCAAGTTATACCTATACTCGTATATGATAATTACTATGAATGTGTAGGGATCAAAATCTTGGGTTAGATTTCTTTTACGATCACAATACTTTACCTTTAGTATTCGAAATTTAAATATATTTATATATATTCGAAATTTAAATATATATATATATCTGCGTAAAGCTTGAAAATTATTGGTTTCATAAACATATGTTTCAAATAAAAGATTATATTATAAATAGACCTACATATTTGCAGTGATAAGTAATTTCATGTCTCAAAGAGTTCAGGAGATATGATACAAAATTATAATTTACACATAATACCGGAACCTTTAGAGTCATTTTGATGAAAAATTGATAGTAGCCATTTTGTTTGTAATATTGATCAATACTTATAAATGTAATCGTTAGAGCCGATTTTGATAAAATCGATTTTTTTTTTCTATTTTTGCCTTTAAGGAAACTACCCTTAATCTTAGGTTAGATATCCAGTTCCAAAAATCACTCAGGGCAGACTTATGAAAACCCTCTATATCAAGTTTTAGCCCAGTCGGTAAAATAGTTTAGGCTCTACTTAAAGGTACAGACAGAGGGACGTGGCGTGGCGTGGGACGGGATTGAAAGGGAAGGGACGGGATTGAAAAAAACACCTTTTCGGATTCGGGGGTCATGAAACGTCAAAATTCATCAAGATTTCAATTTCGATTTTTTTTTTACAATCACAATAATTTCTCACCTGTAAGATAGTGAGAAAGTAAAAATAATTTATTTTATTTTTTACTGTACACATACACATTATTGTAATCGATAAAGAAGTAGAACTGGTTATATAATAATTCACAATTTATAAGTTGCCATAATTTATATATTAAAAAAAATTCAACACGATATTACAATCCCACTTCGGTTGTCTCATGTTCTCGCAATTGGACAGAATGTTACTGACGTGGAGATTTGGTTTAGATCCCGGTCGGGTGTACAATGTGTGCTGTTTTCCACAAAACGGTTCTCCACTACACATCCACGTAAATTCATATTTACTTGTTACAATTAATATTGACTTAATTACTGCTGGACGATATAGTTAAAATTAATTAGTAAACTATGTCTGAAGTCTAGTGTAAGCCAAATATTTATCACATTACCTGTTCTGCAATTTGTTCCTTTGTGTTTGAGTGCACGTAGAAGAAGGATTAAATTGATGTATACAGCTAAAAGTTTAATAAGGACTTGTAAGCAACCATTTAATACAGTTTGTTAGTCAATCAACTATATAACAACTATATCATGGCAGCTCTTGTAAATTATGATATTTAATGAACAGATATTGTAGGTGTTTTCCAAATGGGAGATAATTTTAGTTAAATTAATATGTATGAATTTATGTATGTACGTATTCAATTACCATTTATATATGCATTTTTCATTGAACCCTTTGTAATTTTTTTGAAATCATATTACATATTTGACCGTGAGAGATGCAGTATTTAGTTGGTTTGCCGTGTAAGTAGACTATAAGCCGCTCTGTGGGATAATAACGTTGCCCAGGTTATACCTTGGAGTTTGTCTACACCTCACACACTCAATGTTGCAAGTAGATATTAATTTAAACATCTCCCACAATTCATTTCTACACGAAATGGAGTCGTTATAGTGTTCCTGCCGCTGCTACCATTTGGATACTAAATAACTAATGACCAATCAAAGGAATTGTTACAACAAGTCACGTATCAAAAGAGCACCCCAACCAAAACATTTTAACTAACAATATTTATTTTACGAGAATGTTTCAATTAATAATGTAGCAAGAGAAATGTACTCACATGAGGGATTCTGTTTACATTGTTAATTGAAATACACTAGTATTTATGTACACAAAAAACTGACCCAGGCCATAGGCTGGAAACAGTAATACAATGTACAGTTTAAAATGTTTTAATATACACCGCGTCTTTCTTCTTGTCCAAAGCTAGCAACATATTCACACTTATGAGATAGGAATGAGGATGGTAGACTTGTAGATGAATTAT
The DNA here is from genome assembly GCA_902151445.1 of Timema monikensis. Classification (NCBI taxonomy): domain Eukaryota; kingdom Metazoa; phylum Arthropoda; class Insecta; order Phasmatodea; family Timematidae; genus Timema; species Timema monikensis. The sequence continues at coordinate 31,911 of CABFVZ010003391.1, read as the reverse complement.
AACTGCAAACGAATATAGTGAGAATGGGAAACTATTTAGGAAGAATCCTCAGTACATCTGGATTTTTCTCTAATCCCCCAACCTTCCCGTCAATGGCCATCCAGTATATTGCGAGAGTAACGCCTTAGACTAGGTGACTATCAATAAAGGTCATTATAAATATAAAATTCTTTATAACAACACGACTTTGGTAGAATGATATTACTCCTGATGGATTACTTTTAATTTAGATTAAACTTTCCACCTATTGACATGAAGTCCTTAAATTTCTTTGACCGCGAATCTTATAACTAAATTTCCTGCCCTATGCTTATAAAGGACTGCAAATAAGGTTACATATCGGACGCGTATTCTTTCTACTTCCAGACCTGAGAAATCCTAAGATGTTCCGGACAAGTGGTTCCCAATATTTTACACAATGTGACCCCATTAATTTTTTTCAATATTTGATTTTTTACCTGTTTCCCTATTTCCAAAATTTGTAAAACGTTAAAAAAAATCTAATATTATGATATTATTAAAACAATGTCAAAATATTTTGTTCTTCTATTACAGAAATGATTAATTATTTGATAAATTTGGACGGACTCTTCTAGTCCAGGAGGAATAAATTAAATACAAACTGGAAAGATCATTGGTAATTCCTCTGTGTATAGAAAAGTTTTGTTTAAATATTTCAATTAGATAACAAATACCAATCCAAATCTAATATATAAACACTTGAATACATTAATGATTTAAAGTTGATTTAAACACACTTCCTCAGTATCGTCATCATCATCATCATCATCATCATCATCATCATCATCATCAGGAACTGTTTCCAGCCTGCGGCCGGGTCCGTTTAGTAAAATGCCTCAATTTCCCTCTGTCCTCGCACCATTTTTCCTCCTGCACTCTAGACCAATCTTCTCCTCCAGCTTGCACACTTGCTGCTATATGTTCCTCCCTTGGTCTCTCTTGCTGTCTCTTACCTACATACTTCCTATATATTAATCTTTTTGTAATCCTCTCCCCTTCCATCCTAATTACGTGTCCATACCGTCTCATCTTTGCTTCCTCAACTATCTGATATACCCCCTGTACTCCAATTAGTGATCTTACATCTTTATTATTAATCATATCTCTTCTGGTGACAGTTAGCATGCTCCACAAAAACTTCATTCTCATGGCCCCCACTTTCCTTATTTCTCTTTTATCCAAAGTCCAAGATTACGTTGCATACGTAACTATGAGTATGAAGTATGCTCTATTTAGAACTTCCTTACAATTCTGTAGCACTTTTATTTTCTATAGTATGTCTCTTACACTCCTGTAGAAAACATTTCCCTGCTGTCCTCGTCTCACTATATCTTCCCTGCTGCCACCTTTTGCCTCAATCACACTACCAAGATAATTTACGTCCTTTGTTTTTTTTAAGCCTACTACAATCTGTTCTAACACCTTTCTTGGCCTTATTCTCTTCTCTGCTTTGCAATCACAATTACTTAACCTTTCATCATTATACATTTCATTTCACACTTATAAAACTCCTTATGTACTATCTCTTCTATTTATCCCCATACCATCAAATTATTTGCTAACATCATCGCTTCAATTTTCTTTTTCCCTAGTTTCCCTGACACTTTATTCATGATCATTTCCATCACAAACAAAACAAGTATAGTGAGAGGGCACTTCCCTGCTTGACTCAATTTTTTAATTGGAGCTACTATGTTCACCCTCTCTTTAGCTTAACACAGCTCACATTATTACCATCCATATACCTTGCTCTTCTAGCCACTCCTCTTTCTACTCCAGCCTCTCCCATTGTCTTCTATACTTTATTTCCATCCCCACTATCATAAGACTTTTCTGCATCCATAAATGTTGTTACCAAATCCATTCCAAACTCTAATCTCTTTTTCATCAACTGTCTAATTCCAAATATTAAATTTATCGTCGACCTTTTCTCTCTGAGCCCATATTGTTCATCTCTCCATCTTCTCTTCACTTTCCTCCTCAATCTTCTTTCCAGAATCTATCCGTACATTTTCACGTATTGACACATCAGTGTTATGCCTCTAAAAATTTCAAACCTCTTTCTATCCCCTTTCTTGAATATTGTTAATATAATAACTTTCGTCCAATCCTCTGTAACCTTCTTCTCCCTCCACACTGCTTTCACTACTCTTTACGCCCACAATAGACCCATTTCTCCTTCTGCCGTTATCATTTCTACCGTGAGCTCGGCCACTCCTTATGCCTTTCCCTTCCTCATCATTTTCAAGGCCTCTTCTACCTCATTCCAGGCTAATTTTGCTACGCTCCTCTCCACTCGTTCCTCTTAGGTCTTTCTCTTCTACTTCCTTCCGTATCAATACCTCCCCTTCTGGGTTCAACAATCTTTCAAAATCTGATTTCCACAGCTTCTTTACCTTCCCATCCCTTTCAATTATCTTTCCTTTTTAATCCATCATTCGGACCTCATTTTCCTTCCTTCTATGGGTCACTTGTCTATATAATATTTTCTTGCTCCCTTCCACATCAGTCTTTGGTCCACTTTTCCATCCATGTTTTTCTCCCTTCTCTCACTATATTCTTTCTCCATATAATTTTCCTCAGTTCCTCTTGTTCTTTTTGTAAACAATTATGTAAATACTTTGGTCTTAGCATTCACTGCTTACTTTACCTTTTAGTTCAACCATGGAGTTTCCTATCATTTTCTCTTTACGCTCGTTCTTCCGCATATCTCCTCTGCCGCTTCCACCATGCATTTTTTTTTAAACCTTTACCACATTTGTTCTCCTCCTTTTATGTCATACTTTGGTAGTGCTCCTTTTACTCGTTTCTAACACAGTTTAAAATTTGTGTTGATAGAAAGTGATTACTTATTTAACCACCTCGTGTTATATTGGTCAGAGCTACTGACTGCTGATCTAGAGGTCCCAGGTCCGGTTCCCGGTGGGTATCGGTATATTTTATTGATAGGGGAATATTTAACATGTTCACCATGGTTTATTAACTAGGCTTAAGTTGAGCTAAGATCTTATTTTAAAGAACTGCTTCTAATTACTCATTCGGGTTACAAGCTTAAATTTTACGCTGGTGGGTTAGGGATAAAATGTACAGCATTTGCGTGGATAGAGAAAGAGAGCGTGAAAACATTTAAGAAAAAACACTCTTGCTACACCCAAACAGAATCAAACTCCAATCTCCCCTTCTTCGGCAATCTTGTCTATTGCGTAAGAAACGCCTTAGACGATGTGGCCACTGAAGTGGGTTTTAATAGTTTCATTGGCTTGACACCGTCATATACACTACCCTCATCGGGACATGAAAAGAGCCTCCGCAAAAATGATGTATGATTAGAAATTTCCGTTGTTCCCTGGAAAATAGCACATACGTACCGGCTATTCTTTTCTCAAACTGATCTACAAATTGATGTAGCCCATACAGGCAACTATTATAATTAATATTATTATTATTACTTTTATTATTTTATATTTATTTAAATAACAATTATTATTATTACTATCATCATCATCATTATTACTTTTTTACTTACTTTTTTCTCACTTTCGTTAGTTAAAACTACTTTGATTATAAACATAGCCAATTTGATGAACTCAATAGAAAATAGTATTAAATGTAAACCCAAGAAATTTTGGAAATTTATTAAAAATAATCGTGTAAATAAAGTTTCCCCACTTAACCTAGAAATTAATGGCAAGATTATAGCTGATCCTTTATAAATTGCTAATGAGTTTGTGAGCTACTTTCATTCCGTTTATAATTCAGCCTTTCCTGTCTTACCCTGCCCCGTTATTGAAACTAGCGCACACTTGTATCCGTGCCACATTACACCCTAAGATGTTGCTAATGTTTTACAAAAATTGAGTTCTTCTAGATGTGTCGGGAAAGATGGAATTTAAAGTTTTATTGTTAAAGGCGGTGTAAGCATTTTCAGCCCTTTGTTAGCCTATATCTTTAACATTAGCCTGTCAAATGAAACTTTTCCTCTTACATGGAAACAATCTGTTGGCATACCTATTTATAAAAAAGGGGACAAAAACAAATGCTTGTATTTATAGACCAATTTCTCTCTTAAACACTTTCTCCAAAGTATTTGAGAAAATCATATATGAGCATACATTCCACCACCTTAAAAATAAACTTTCAGATGATCAACATGGCTTTATAAAAATAAATCTACTGTCACTAATTTAGTAGAATTTCTTGGGCATGTTGCTCCTCAAGTCTCTGCCCAAGGTCAGGTTGATGCTATTTATTTTGACCAAAGTAAGGCATTTTACTTATGTCAGCATAATATTATTCTCTCTGAACTTGGTACTTTTGGCCTTTCTCACTCATGTAAATTGGTTCAGCAGTTATTTGCATGACAGATCATTCACTATTAAAATTGATTCAATACCTCAAATACACTTTTAGCCCCCTGAGGTATATCACAGGGTTCTAATTTAGGTCCTCTTCTTTTAATGTGTTTATTGACGACATTGGTAAATATTTGAACTCATCTAGTTATTTACTCTTTGCTGATGATGTAAAGTATTTAAAATTTTCAAATCAATGGCAGATTGTATAGATTTACAAAAGGATATAAATGATATTCTACCATGGTCTTTTGAAAATGTAAGGTCTTTTAATAAATCCAAGACCAAATCTATATATTTTACTACTAAAACGAGTCCTTTCTTCTTTACTTATAAATTGGGAATTGAAAACATAGATAGCTGGGAACGGTAAAATCAGGGTTTAAATCTTGGTCGTGTGTATTTAGGGTGATTTTTCATAAATGTTTTACAATTCTTCCTTAACGTAAATGTGGATACATTGCTTCTGAAATTATTACTTCTTAATCTATAATCCATTAGAGTTGCTACTATTGTTTCCATATAATTAAAAAGGGTACCAAGACGAGGAGGAGAAGAGAAGAATCGAGCACACAAGTACCTTAATATAATGAACTCTCAATTGAAAACGTAGGTAATACGATTAGATGGAGATGTATCTGCTTCAATTATTTTTCCCTTCTCTCTCAAGCTAACATATTTGAGCACGTAGACTAAGAGTAAAGATCACTTAATCTGACTTGATAGTGACAGAATCTCGAATCTTTAATCTCTAATCTCGGTTGGTTGTACTAAATTTGTTATTGATTGGCTATAGGCTGTCTCATATAAAATGAATGTTTAAATTATTTTTTTAGCACCTCTTCTTACTGCCTATTCAGGTTATACACGTATGTACTAATGTGTTTATTGATGACATTGGTAAATATTTGATCTCATTTAGTTATTTGCTCTTTGCTGATGATATAAATTATTTAAAATTATCAAATCAATTTCAGATTGTATATAATTACAAAATTATATAAATGGTATTATACAATGGTCTTTTGATAATGGAAGGTCTTTTAATAAATCCAAGACCAAATCTATATATTTTACTAGTAAAACGAATCCTTTCTTCTTTACTTATAAATTGGGAATTTAAAACATATTTTGAATCCTTTATATTAATGATCTTGGTGTTCCTCTGGATAGCAAACTTTATTTACACTATCATGTTGACCATGTAATTTACCAATCATTAAAATTACTTAGATTAATTAGATTTATTACTTCATCATTTAAGAATGTTGACGGTTTTTTATGTCTGTACTACTGCTATGTTTAAGTCTAAGTTAGAATATGTTACTGTTGCTTGGAATTCCATTACCTTAACTGACTCTCTTAGGTTGGAAAACGTTCAAAGAAAATTTGTCGTTGCGTGCTATGATAAATTCTTTTATAGCCAAATTTATTATGATTATGACAGAATTTGAAACCTCTTGGGGCTCCAAACTCTCTTCTTCCGTGGACTATATTGTGATTCCCTTTTTGTCTTTAACATTTTAAATAGCAAAATTTCTTGCAAATTTGCCCTTGATCATGTAGGCGTTCATATCCCTTCTCGGGCTTTTCGTAATCCAAAATTATTTTTTCATAATAGCTCTTATAGTTTGAGTCCCATAGTTCTTTGTATTTATAGTGCAAATTCTATATTTGTCAAATTCGAATTTTATCATAAAAGAAAAGCAAAACTCAGAGAGTTATCTAAGTAACTCTCATATAAATAATTTATCATGTGTATGTTTTGCCTATAATATTTAAATTTACAATATTTTGATTTATTTTTTGCATATTGTTACTGCTTTTAACTTCTCTTTAGTAATTTTTTTATTGCTATTTTTTATTCTTATCATAATTAATTACTAATTTTTTCCTAACTATTCATCAGTATGTATAATTATTTAGCTATTATTGTTTATATTATTTTCTCGTTAGATTATATATATATATTTGTAATGTACATATGTAATTTTCAGTGCTGGCATGTTATAGGTCTTACGACTGTTGGCTGGCATTATAATAAAGGCAATTGAAATTGAAGTGAAAATTTATTATAATTTAGTTATTTAAATAATAATAATAATGAGTATCATAGTTACTATCATATATTTATTTAAATATCTATTTTAATTTTTATATTTACAAGATATTTATATTTAAATATATATATATACACACACACAAACTAACGGAATTATCCTAACATCTATAAATCACAAATTTGAACTTACAAAAACTCAAAAACAGATTTTGTATTTGCATTATTATAATTATATCATAGTATCAAACTCAAAATATTGAAAACAAACTTAAAATACTAGAATATAGAAGAAATAGGTCAATTATTGGACGTATGAAAAATATATCGTATTTTATGCAAATCTCAAATTAATAAAAGCTCGATAGAATACATTTAAATGAAAGAATTGATTCAAATTCACATAAATTGTTCAAATACTTTAATCCAATTTCCTTCCATCTACGCTCCTTAATATATTATGTCATGTTTGATAAAATTCTCACAACGAAGTAGGTTCTGGTCTTGCCACAAATATCAGGGCCTTGCTCAGACCGGATGCCATCCGAGTGACGTACGACACCCGGATCATGATTAGTACAACATAAATTAATGCACATGTGCACACATCACTGTCAAGTGTCAAAAGCGAGTTCAGGAATCTTCTCCGAGAATGGGAAGAAGTAGTTTTGTTTACTTGTTCCTGGCCCAGGCCTTGACTCAGATCATTTTCTGACAGTAAATTTCAGATTTAACTTTTAGGTAAGTTTTAATATCCATACAAATCTTCAGGTTTGATACAGCCTACATACTAAATTTATTTTATTTGTTTATTCATTTATAAATAATCAATATAATAAATAGATTCCTCCAAATTCTTTATATATGTTTTTTTTTATAAAAAGTCATGTATTACCTTACCATTATTTTTAAACGAAACACGTGCTATTTTTCCAAATTCTGTGTGTATGTGTTCGTGAGCGGGTGGAAGGGGTAAATTCTTTTCATTTTTTATTATTATTTCCAGGTTAAGAAATGTTTGAAAAAATTATTGAAGTCTGACGTTACCTTGCATTGAATGATATAAGTAATAATAAGTACAAGGAAATAATCTGGAATAAAATTTAAAAAGATAAAAGTTCAAGCTCGGATTAATTTATTAATATGTAAAAGCATTATAAAGAGATCTAGGCCTAGTTTTATATACTAATCACGCAAAGTAAAATCCCACAGGTAGAAAAGGAGATGGCCAGATCAGAATTAATTAATAAATACAATATTTTTTTAATTCTTTCAATACATTTTTGGACAAAAAAACTCGCATTCATAATTCCAATGCTGCTATTTCTTGCCACACCACCTGGCCTGCTGGATAACCAAAGCAGATTTTTTTTTCAAACTTCAAATTCTGCATCTGTTACCCTCCCTCGAACAGGACGTAGCCTCTGAAAATTTTGCTGATCTGGTTGTTTGCCCATTTGTGTTTTCTTCACCATTTTTTCGTGGTCAGCATATCCTTAATTTTCTCTTATGAATTTGTACAACTTCCATGTTGCTAGTATTGTAATATGGTAGTGAATTTTCCGGGTTTGCCTGAGGTCTTATTGTTTACATACAAAACATATTTTGAATAATTTTTAATGCGTTATCAGACACACTTCTTGCACGACGTTGTGGACTGCCTCCCCATCACACAAGTTTATCTCTGAATATGGCCTCATTAAATAAGTTTTAAGAGGGAAGCCTTCATCACCAACAATAAACATTGGTAGTTACACATTAGCGCCAGAACTCTTTCTGCCTTTTGTAATGTTCAATTAACAGTTTTCCATCGAATTTCCAAGGTCAGAGCTAGAAAATATCCTTCATCCAAACTCGTCCTATAGGCTCCATCATTAAATGTAAGTTGTAGTAAGAGTCTACCAAAGCTAGAAAAATAATAGAAAAACTCTTTTTATATTTTCAGTATAGACAAAAACTGTTATTAGGACTTATATTAGGAAAAGTTTGCATTTAATGTTACGATATAGTATGGAAACAGCCCTATTTAAAAAAAATCAGCAATAACATACCAGTGCTTTTCTTTAGGGACTGGCTTGACCTCATCTAAAATATGGTCTACAATCACTTTATAGGTGTGATGGACAAAGCCTAAACGGTTGATCGACCCAAGCTGAAGTTGAATAATATTGTCTTGTCACAGGGCAAGAAAACACTCAAAGAAAAATGAATGTATTACACTGTTGGTTTATAAACACAAAGACACACACTTTGTATAATTTAAAACGTTTAAACTTGTGAAACCGGGTTAAACTGTGGAGAGAGCAAAGCACGCATCCTTGTTGCAGGAGAACCACCAGATTGTAAGGCCATGTGGACTCATGTTCATGACCAATTCTTGAATACTTTAAAGAAAAGAAATACTACAATAGGGAATAATATAAGGAAATACAAATATGATGACATTTTTCAAATTTGTATTGCCTCAGTTGACTTAACAATTTACACTTTAAAATATACCACGCTAACAAGAAGGTGATTAAAACTATAAAAACAAAAATACGGATATTTAGATGAAGAGATCCAAGCAGAAGGCACCTACAGACAAGAAGGATAAGGGTTTGAAATTGAAGAAAGACAAGTGGGACCAGAAATCTTAAATAAAGATCAGGAAAATAAGTCAGCAATCAATCAAGCTAAAAGTAGTAAGATCAAAAAGCAAACATTTATTAAGCCATTGAAAGTCAAGAGAAATATATTTGAAACAGTTAGTACTTCCCGTAAGTGTACTTTGACTCTTTGAGTCAACTGATATAATTCATCTTAAAATAGAATAAATTTGAAACCGATGCCACCACAGCCAAACCATATTTGTTTATGGTACATTTAAATGTAAAATCTCTGTAATTATGAAAAACTGCTTTTTTTTTTAAAAAAAGGGNNGGGGGGGGGGGGAAATGAAAGATTTGTGTGTCTCTAATTTACCAGATATTGAGTGAGAAACAAACGGATTTGTTTTAATTGTTTATAGTTTGATGAAAATGAGGGGAAAAAAAAGAAATTTGGATGAATATTTCTGTACTTTATTTGATAAAATAAACCTGACGAATCTGATTACTTTTATTCCTTGCTTACATTCCTCTATATTACTTAAATTCAAATTTGACATATCTCGGATTAAAAGTTACGGGAAGAAAAAATATATATTTAGAATTAAGTCACCTGCTTCGGTGGCCTGGTGGTCTAAGGCTTGACTAGATTGCTGATTATAAGGAAATCAGAACTTTAATCCCGGTGTATACTGGGAAGTATGGAAATCCTCCAAAATATATCGCTTTTCTTCAGATGGGTCTCCAGTTTCCGTATTATTGTCTGAAATAGTGATGCGTAATTCTAAACTCTCATAAGATTATAGTTCATCACCAATGAAATGAGGGTACAAAGTAACAAACAGCCCTTTTATTAGACTTATTTTCCATAAGTTGTGAACCTTAAATCTCATGTTCAATCTTCTAACCCTCTTCCCTGCTCAACTATTCTTCTAATGCTAGTACGATCACACCTAAGTCAGCATTGCTGAAATTTGCATTCCTTTTATGCTATTGTAGTAACGGATATAAACAACACTCGACACACCGAGACCTTGAGGCAGACTTTACCCAAAGTGTTGGCCAAGTTAAAAGAAGATTACATTTATGTATAGCTTAAAAACTTTTGGTTATGTAAAAATATATTTCAAGTAAAAGATGTTCATTATAAATAGATCCACATGTGTGCAATGATAAGTAATTTCATATCTTAAAGACTTACGGAGATAAAATTAAAAAATAGAATTTACACATCATATCGGAACACTTGAAGTAATTTTTGACGAGAAGTTGAGAGTAGTCATTTGGTTTGTAATATTGATTAAAGTTTAGAAATGAAATCTAATCAAAATCATTAAAGCCAATTTTGATAAAATCTATTTTTTTCCCTTTCCGCCCTTAAGGAAACTTTCCTTAATTTAGGGTTAAGCATCCTATTCCAAATTTCCTCGGGGTAAGCCTATGAAAACCCTATATACCCTGTTTTAGGCCAATCGGTAAAATAGTTTAGGCTCTAGCCCAAGGTGCAGACTGACAGACAGATGGACAGATAGACGACATTGCGAAAACCACTCTTTAGGATTCGGGGGGTCATGAGACGCCAACAACTATTAAAACCTGGAGCTCAATTTCTTAACGATCACAATACTTTATCCAACTATAAGGTAGCAAGAAAGTAGAAATATTGATATTGAGTACCCAAGGGTCAACACTTCGTTTTAAAATATTGAATTCCGGTTCCAAGTTTTCGACATTTTATTAGGGGTTGCACATCTTATGGTTAGTGATTGCTATTAAATTTCTCATTTATAAATTTTGACAAATAAAATAGGTAGATATAGACTATTGAATCTAAAATTATTGATAGATCACTGTTGTACAAACATTTCTTGTAAGGGGTATGTGGCATAAGAGAATTATTGCGTTAAAACTTAAGTGGTATCTCTTTACAACTAAAGCTCACAAAATGGTATTAATATATTTGCCAATATCTCAGAATCTGTTGGTTTTATAAAAATATATTTCATAAAAAAGTTTTTTATTTTTAATAGTACTACAATTTTGCAATGATACGTTATTTAGTATCTCAAATAGTTGCGGAAATATGGAAATTTTCTATTTTGTAAAGTACCCTAAAAGTCATTTTCTTGGGAAAATGAAAATAGCCAGTTTATTTATAATATTAATAAACGTCTAGACACGAATTTTAATCAAAATCGTTAGAGCCAAATTTGAGAAACCAATTTTTTCTCTTTTCGCTATTTTCTAATATACTCTCAATTTTGGGGTTAAAAAGATACACCAACAGACGGCATCGCAAATACCACTTTCTAAGGTTCCGAGGGTCATAAGACATCGACATCCATTTCAGGTTAGATTATTTTACGGTCGCAATACTTTAAGTGTTCAAAAGTTATATATATATATATGCGTAAAGCTTGAAAGTTGTTGGTTATACAAAAATATGTTTCGAATAAAATATTTGTATTATAAATAGATATAAATATTTATAATGATAAGTAATTTCATATCTCAGATAGGTTCGGAGATTATGATAAAAAATGAGAATGTATGTATCATACCGGAGCCCTTAGTGTCATTTTGCTGAAATATTGAGTGTAGCCAGTTGGTTTATAATATTTATAAATATTTTGAAATGAAATTTTATCAAAGTCGTTAGAGCAAATTTTGGGAAAATCGACTTTTTAACTTTTTGCCCTTCAGTAAACTACCCTTAATTTTAATGTTAGATATTCAATTCCAAAAACTTCTTGGGGCAACACTATGAAAACCCTAGATACCAAGATTTAGCCCGATCGGTAAAATAGCTTAGGCTCTAGTCGGAGGTCCAAACAGAGAGACAGACGGAAATTCAAAAAACACTTTTTCGGATTCGGAGGGGTCATTAAAATCTCAATTTAGAATTTTTATGATCACAATACTTTCTCTAGCTAGATAGCAAGAATGTAAGATGGTGTATATATAGTTATTTATTTAGAACAAACTCGAAAATTTACAATATAGTTTTCTCTTAAAATGTCTAACAGATTTAACAAAGTCCTATGTTATATTATAAATCAAAAAACACGATTCTAATAAAAGATTAACACATTAATTTTCTTATTTTTCAAAAGGACCAATTGAACCGGTTCCAAACTCAAAACATTACGCATAATTCAGTAAAACAGACTCAAATAACGTATCATTATTTCAATTACATTCCCACTAGTCAAAAGGACTTTAAATAAAGATTAATATTTTATTTCTTTATTTCCTGAAAGGACTAATAAACAAAGTTTCAAAATTAGCATTATGTATATTTAAATCAACCAGACTCAAACAAAGTAACATAATTAAATTTGTATTTGGTTATATAGAAAATGATAAATTTTGATTATTAAAAATAAAAAGGTTGAAAAGGAATTTAGATATAGATATAATATAAAATTAAAGTTTGGTCTTACATTATTTAAGATGTTGTTGTGTTCTAGACTGATATCCCGCCAAGTGTGATTTTTCCTTAGCATTTCCAGCGGTATATATGTGAGGCGAAAAACTAAAAGGGACCTCTTGCTGGAATTTTCGATTTTGGGTTTTTCGAATATTCTTGCAGAGATTAAAATGCTGATTAACTTAACACAAAATTCAACTGATAGCTTAAAATTTGACTAAGTTATGATAATTTAAAGATATTGTACAGAAATAGGGTGTTTTGAGAAAAATGCCTTTAAAGTTTTGCACAGAAAACATAGTACTTGTCATATATATGGTAATGTGGTGCGCGCGTGACCTGTGTACCAAGAGTTCTTTAAGGGATTTTGGGGTATGCTTATGACTAAACAATAATGAAAATTCCCACGGAATATTCAAGGTTTTGACTATAAAAACTAAAACATATTTACACACACTGATTAACTATACATCTGAATTAATTACAACTAAACAAGTCATTAAATAAAAAAAGAGTTAATCAAGTCTGTAAAATAATAAACTAGTAGAACCCATAAAAATAAAATAAAATAAACAAATTAACAACTACAAAATACGTCGTAACTATTCAAATATTTAAAAACAACAGTCACAAAAATGTTCATTAAAACAGTAGTTCACAGTAACAATAAATGCTACATCAACCGTGTACTTAGGTCAACACTTGTTCCACACACGATACACAAACACCGGTCCGCACACTGGACACGCCGGTCCACATACTGGACACGCTGGTCCACTCACTGGACACACTGCTCCACTCGCTGGACACGCCAGTCCGCACACTGAACACGCAGGTCTACTCACTGGACACGCCGGTCCGCATACTGGACACGCTTGTCCACTCACTGGACACGCTGGTCCACTCACTGGACACGCTGGTCCACTCACTGGACACACTGGTCCACTCGCTGGACATGCAGGTCCCCACACTGGACACGCCGGTCCACTAACTTCACTATCCACAACTCGTACTGGGGACTCCCGGACTCACTGATTGAGAACCAAGAACTGAGAACCCCTGGTTATCACTGACCGTGTATATATAGGGATGGTGCCAGCTAAGGGTCTGAAATCCTCCACTTCTAGAATTAAAAGGACCCAGACCCTCCCAGACTTGTGCCTTGTCCTCCCCCCTGTCCTCTCTAATCCCCCAGTCAAGTAAGAAGGCCGCTGCATACCTGCTAGACAAGGAGGAAAACAGAGAGAACAAGGAGCTCAGCCAGGGTAAACAACGAGAGCGCGCTGGTCCCGCTGTTAAACAATAATATTGTTACAATAATTAAAAAATAAATATAATACAAACATAATCCTTAGAATATATCCTCACAAAAAATAACAAACATGACCTTATCAAATTAATAGTATTGTCTAGTTCAGGGGTTGGCAACATACGGCACGCATAATGATTTTCAATGGCACGTTGAACAATCTAATTAATAATAATATAAAACATTTTATTTCTAATCAAAACTGAATTAGTAATTAAATATTTTAGAAACAGATTGTTGAATTTATACTCTACAAAATCATCTTATATTGCTTTTAATTGTTGTACTGGTATAAACATATACACGATTTGGTGCGCTAGGTTGGTTGGAACGCTGAGCGACTTGCAGTAATATTATTACTTCTGCATGGCACTACTAACAGTTTTTTCAAGCACCTTTTAAATTGAATGCTTCCTCTTATTCTTCCCGGGCTCCACAGGGACAGGTTCAGGTTCAGGCTGATCAGTACCTTCATTAAGCACGGTGACACCAGGATCTAGTCCCGCAGTTGCTCTACCAGGACACAATAAGTCTTCATATTCCTCTTTGCAATATGTTCGGATGTTATTGAAAAGATAACTTTTCCGATCTTCGGTCAGACCAGGAGGATTCAAGAGTTGGGGGAGTCCATCTGGTTCATCTTCATATCCAAAGATAATATAGACAAATTCAATTCTGATAAGTTCAATTTTGAAGCGTACTTTACCTTTACATGTTTCAACAAATTCAAAAAGGTGGAACTGCGTGATCTTAGGCACTTATAAACACTTGTTGGCAACCAGGAAGTCTTGCCGGTCGGATACATTTACAGCCATATATGCTTTTTCATTTCCAACATCAACACCAGAGTTGACTTTTGATGTAGGTGTTGACTGAATAATGGAATCAAGAAAATGTATGTCGTTCTAAACTACTTATTTAGTAAGACAAATGCCCTATCACAGGAAAACTTGGTATGGCCGACTGATAGGAAGGATAACATAATCCGTTTGTTTTTATCTCTGGTCACTCTCCATGCAAGATAGCCCAATAAGACATTATTCTTATTCTGGGCTACACAGTTATCTGCATGTATGTGCATTGTTTCTTCACCATGGCTGAAATGACTGATGTAGTGGTTAAATAAACTAACAACAAGGTTGGATCCCTTATCAATATCAACACTTTCTGGTATAAGGTAATTCACCTGCTTGTTGATAGTTTCACACAATACCCCAAATATTCCAATTGTAAATGGGACTAGAAAATAAACGGGTCCCGGCTTAAGGAATTACTCGGGATGTGCACCTGTTTGGCCACATCGAATCCATAAACAGTGGCATTAAGAAGTGAAGAGTTAGGCTGACAAATTTATGTCTCAGCAAAATTTTCTATATTATTCTTTACAGTTTGCCTATAATAATTTCTTTCTTTTAAAACAATGTCAAGGTAGGATGTCATTTTCTTGAGATTGGCCATCTTTTCTTCTACTCTAGCTAATGATAACTTATCTCCGACTATGTGGGAATTGTTATATCAAGTCCAGCATAAATCATAATTAGGTTTCATTACTACTATCTCACAACAGGTTTCCCGCCAAATATTTGTGAACATACTCATTGACACAGGTTGCGCTTGGATAGTATCTCTAAAATATGCGTTGTAATTGTTGTAAACACTGAGCTTAGTCTCATTTGAAGGTAGCAGTTTCTGATTTGAATAGTAAACTGTGCTGCTTCTGCCAGGTAAAATAATAGCATTTTGCTCTACACAGTTATTAAGAAATCTCACAACAGCTCTCAAAAATGAGGTAACATTTTTAGAAGATTTACCAGTGTTGCCATACACTTTAGTCAAAAGACCAGTTTGATTGTACATTTTTGTCAAACTTTTTAAATTTTAATTTTAATTTGATGTTCAAACATGTGGGTATTCTTACATACTGAGAGCCCTTTGATTAAGTTGTTTGTCCTTGACGGTTTTTGCTCATTTAGTTTTCGATTTGAGCATACTGTCATTCCTGAATGTAGAGTTAAACAATGTAGTTGGCCCAATATTATTTGATCTAGTTTGATGACATTGTTTTCATAATAATCAACTTATGCACATTCTAAACGCATTGCAACCAAATATTCAACATGAAACTGGCAACAATAAATTACAATTGTCTGTAAAATCTAGTAATTTGACTCCAGCATCATTTTCATCTAGGCCTATTACTCCATTATTTTCGGTTACACTTTGTTCTATCTGAATAATTACATCATCAATTGTGACATTGTCAACATTACCTGAACAATCACTCAGAAGCTTTACACCTTGTAAGATTGATATTCCTGATAGGTTCATTTTCATCGTCATTCAATTCATCACTGCTATTCACTGGTAAATTTCTGTCAGAAAAATAGTCTTCAAAAGCTTGGTGGTCTTTCCCGCAAATATTGTTCACACCAATATCATTAAGCACTCTCAAAATACGTTTTTCATCCATGTTTAATAATAGCCACTACATAATAATAACCAAAGCTTCACTTGTCAGTACAATCGTTTATGATTACTTATTAAACAAGTGACGGAGCTCTTATCGGAGAGAGTTAACTGTTTATTAATCACTCTATTAAAAGGGACCTCTTGTCGCCAGAGATATTAGAAAATTAGTACAAATTAGTAATATATATATATATTACATTCTTGTGATGCGTTAAGGAACTATTAGAATAACAAAGTTCCATGAAACACCACTACAGAACAATAACCAGTGTTGTTAAAATATACCTCTTGTCAGGTCTATGTTATTTACTCATAAAGACAAGAGGTCCCCTTTATTGCGCATGATATATTGTAGTAAATTTTAATTTTTAACAATGTTCTAATTATTATAGAGCATTTAGCACGACTCTATCATGTAGAGAACATAACTATTTTTAAGAATCAACAAAAAATATGTGTTTGGTCATGCCAACAACTTATTTTGCTTCTCCTGCCAAATTAACCTTTCCGACAAGAGGTCCCTTTTCGTTTTTTGCATCACATATTCTGTACATTTACTCAGGGAGGGGTAGACAGGGACGGAAAGAAACATGCAAGGAGGGGTAACACACGGGAGGGAAATATGTGACGAAACTAACCTGTAAAGCCCTAGAATAACCACATAAACTTTTCTTTGTGGTGGTGGCAGTTTCTAGAAACGAACGCACCACCATACGTTAGTGGCGGTGATTATCTTGTAGTCAGTTGGTCAGTCTAATCTTACATCATGTTATAGTTGCACGTACACATTGTGGGCTCCGGGGCTGTGACAGATAGATAGATGGTTCTGGAGAATACAGTATAAAATTGGGCCACATGGCAAGTTTGAATTATCATCACTTTAGCCTGTCACCTAATAATTGATTTTTCTGTACTATTAATATGCTTGAAGCTTGGAACGATGTTACAAAATATTCAAAATAATATTAATGTTTTTAAACACATATCATTAAGTTCCTTATATATATCTATATCAGTGATCACGGAGATTAAACTCTAGGTTCTTCTGGCAAAGTTCGTCAATATCGAGGAGGTCGGGATCTGAATTCTAGCTTGTTGTACGGAGGGTGGTTTATCTTATATGCTTTACCACATTCTCTTCACTCAATTTCGGGTATAAGTTACTTTAAATTCAACCTTCCTCTTTCCTAACGTATTAGTGTAACTACTAATTATTATATATCCGTGTGACCCTAACGGATAGTGAGACGCCATGATGAGGATTATTTTTTTACCAAAATGCAGTGAGAAATTAAAACCAAACACATTCTATACCCAGTAAAAGCTTCACCTTAAAAAACCAACTTTACATAATTCGTGATACATTAATTGTACGTTACTGACTATTGTAAAATCAAATAGAAAAAAAAGTGAGATCTTAAGGAATAGTCAAACATTCTAAAATTTAAATTATAATTCATTCCAAATTTTTTAGTCACACATCTCTTAAAATTTTGTACTGGGTAAGAGTGTTTTAGAATTACTTTACATTAAATTGTGGATCAAATGGAACTTTAAATTTGTTTTTTTTTTTGGTAATTTTAATAAAATAAAATATTTATTGTATAATTTTACAAGGTCCATACTGTTTAACTAAGTTTTACTTAAAGTTATAGTTTAATGTAACTTGATTAAAGTCATTTATTTAAAAGAATTATAAAAATATATTTTAGTATGTATTTTTATTTTGTGTTAAATTTAACCCTTTTTAACTATTGTATATAAAAATAAATAAATGAGTTTCTTAAAAGTAAAATATAATTTTAAAAGTGACATATGTCTAATTTACTAATGATTTATCTTAAACGAAAGGAAGGTAACGAAATGATTTTCTATATATGATAACAATGACAAAGCAGATTTTCGCCAAACCAAAACTATTTTACATCTTATTTAGAGCTATACTTTAGTTGCTGGTTTATGAATGAAAGCATTACTCGAGTTTGAGCCATATCAAACTTTCGGAACTTCAAACTGATTGACGAGCTTCAAACACGAAAAGGGCTTACATTACCTGACATCCGCTCGTTAACAAATCTGACTGAAACAAAGTTGATTACGCTCCTTGAGAAATAGGTTTCCTAAACTAACAACAAACTAACCCTAGAATCAATCTGTAAATATTACAGACGATTATGTAAAAACTTTGCATTGTTTTATTGCTTTATTTACCCTAAGTTTTTGAGTCAAAAATAGCCAACCACAAGTATAATTTTAAAGAAAATTAAGAAGTGAAGTTAAAATTAATTTGAAAAAAAAATTCAGCGGCAGAATGATCTAAACTCTAAGGCGTAACTATAGTGCTAGAATAGTCTGCTGATGACTGCAAGGTCAGGAGCTCAAAACCCGCTCAATCGTAGGGTAGAGTGGTCTTCATGTTAATTTTTTTTTTCCTTCAAATCCAAATAGGGGTTACGGAAAAATTGCTCTATCTCATTAAAATCCTTTGTATAAAATATCTTTGAAAAACACCAATATTTAATACTGCCCCAACACCATTAACCATTTTAAGAAAGCGAATAAATGTTGTGTTTTTCCTAATTTTTTAAACTCCCAAAATTATCAAAAGATTATTAATATAACTATAAATGGATGAT
This sequence comes from Timema monikensis, assembly GCA_902151445.1. Classification (NCBI taxonomy): domain Eukaryota; kingdom Metazoa; phylum Arthropoda; class Insecta; order Phasmatodea; family Timematidae; genus Timema; species Timema monikensis. The sequence continues at coordinate 13,047 of CABFVZ010003391.1, read as the reverse complement.
TTTTTAAAATCTATCACTATTAAATTACAAATCACTCTAAATTTAACCTTCGGGGGGTGGTGATTAACCACCATTCTAAGAATTTTTGAACAAGAATTGAAGTTTGGCTCTCAGGCTAATTTCTCTTCACTAAAAGTTTTTGTTTCTATTTGTTCATTTCAGATGGCAGCACAAGCCGAGATGATGTTTATTTCTGCAGTTCCAAAGGACTAAACTTTTTTACCGCGCATTTTGTGAGTTACAGTAACTGTAAAATAACTTTGAGCAAGGCAAAACAACAAAATTGGCTGAATTGTGTTTTAATGCTATCTAATCTCGTTGTTAATGAGTGACTTATTGTGCCCTGTGTTTAGTCATGGGCGTGATTTACTGCTTACTGTTTAGCTACATACAAAGACATAATGTTGTTTTATTTGTGGGAGAGCCGTAGAAAACCTAAACAATACAAGAACCAAGTTAGTGACACCTGTGTAGAAGGCGATTAAACAATGTGGCGCCACCCTCTCACTCTATTTAGTTACGGCCACAATAGACTAAAAAAGAGGGGGTGATCGCTAAAAGAAATAATTATATGGAAAATAAAAACATTTGCAGTTTAATGAAATATTGGAACTTTATTTAAAGTAACAAACAATATTAAGACAACAAGTTGTGTGGCCTTACAGATCTTACTGAAGTGTGTTGGAAAACAAATAATTGTTAGCAAATTATTACATATGCAGTGCGTTAAAAAAACATGTCTAGAAGAGACCTATGAAACCAACAAAATAGTTGACATTATTTAAGGAAACTTTTCTAAATGATATACAATTTTCTAATTCACCACAGTGATTTATGATCAAATAAAATCAAAAGGATCAAAATTTTAAATTACTAAATATTACAAAAATTACAAAGAGCTTAATGAGCCTCTTTTAAAAGGTTTACAAAGCGTCGGATTCACACCAGTGAATAGACTAGACAGTTTAAAATTTAAGGAATAAATTTAAATTTTAAATATCACACCAGATATTTACGTTAAATTTTAACTCCTAAAAATTATACAAAATCACAAAGGGCTTAATGAGCCTCTTTTAAATGGTTCACAAAACGTCAGACTCCCACCAGATAATAAAGAAAAAATAGTTTTACATTTATGATATACATTTAAATTTAAATATCGAATCAGATATGAACGTTAAATCACAGAGGTTTGACTTCCCAACTAAACTCAAACCTTCACCGGACAATTACCCTCGTTACTTTTAAAGAATTATTCACAATTCCCCCATTTAATTATTTAATGTAAAACTAGAAAGAGTTACGTTACAGAACTTGTAATTTTGCCTAAAAGAATTAGCGAATATTAAAGTCAAAACCATATTAAACAACAAGAATAAGTTACTTTAACATTAACTTCAAAGCAAATTAGTTTTCAAAATAACTAACAAAAGAAACGTTATCAGTAATTTAAATAATTTAAATTACTGATAACCACACAAGCAAAAATGAAATATTTAATCTAAATATTTCAAAACATAAAAATAACCAAAGAATGTGGCTGTGCCTATCTCTTAAAACCAAGAAAATACGATACTAGCGCCCAATCGTTTAAAAATTAAAGTATTTAGCAAAATATAACTGATGCCTACAATGACTGATTTTCATAACAAAATAAACCAAAGTATTTAAGAAAATCAAACCCATCGCAGTAATTTATATTTTAAAGATTTAAACGAAAATATTATAAGCCATTCTGGCTATATAACGTCCCACTCCTCAACAGGACTTCTCGTGGAAGCAGCCAAATTAGTAGTCTTTTTGATTGTCTGTGTTCCCTTGTTATATAGGTCTAGTTGAAAGGGAGGGAAGATGGGATTTATCCTTTATAATTACGTCATCTGCAAACATCTGGTGGAAAGGCCTCGATGTGTTGGTGACGTAGGCCTGTTAATTTTCTTGAACATCTGCCGCTGCTTTTGACTCAAAACGCGAGCAGGTGTGGATCTATGCTTGTTTAGGTCACTTACGCCAAACCAGGTGTCTAACATAGTAGTGGTCTTCTATGTAGTACCGTACTGGCAAATCAGAGCATTGCTGGCTTTCTTCGTCGAACATCAGGGGGCTGCACAATTGTCTCGTTTTTTGAACTTCTCTTCATTCTAGCATTTGTGGTGAGCAGGCTGGACTTATACGTCGCTTTACTTCAGGCAGATATATGCGTGAGTAGAGACCTATATACAAATAGTAAGATCGTGATTTTTAATAATGCTGGAAGTATATGTGTATAGGGTGACCTGGTGGTCTAGGGGTAAGGTGTCAGACTTCTGTGCTGGCGGCCGGGGTTCAATCCTCGGTCCCGGCAAAGATTTATCTGATTACCAAACCCTTCCTTCACCTCTGACAAGACATCTTGTGAATGTGGGGAATGCCAGGCCGCCACCGTGGTTCGGATTCCACGTTAAACTGTAGGTCCTTCATTTCATCTCACAATCACCCTACCATTACACATTAGCGTAAGTGCGTATAACCCTAACGGGTAGTAAGACGCGGTGCTAATAATAATAATAATAATAATATATGAATATAAGATTATTTGGGCTAATATTTAAACTGGCAGTTTCTATTGGTATTTCTATTGCAGGATGTCTATGAATATTAGTTTGTTTAGGGACTGGTAGTAACATTGTCATATTATCAGTCCACGCTAATGTTACAACAATAGGAATCAGCCTCAATTCCAACTATATACCATCGTGGAGTAGTGGAAAAATAAAAACATATCATGGTAAATATGGAAACTTATTAAAACCTTATGCATCAAGACAAAACGTCGAAATTTATCGTGAGAGGATAGAGCAATTCAGAGAGAAAGGTAATTGCCGTTATGACCTAGCAACATGCAAGTGTGAAACTTTTGACTCTTTTAACTGAGAAAAATACCAATTACAGGAAGGAATATTTTGCTTAACCAATGCACTGGCTGAAAGATGGTTATTGGCAGCATTGACAAGAAATCAAAAAAGAACAATCTTGATAGAATAGATTGAAAGAGGAAACGGGTATTGTTTGAAGATTTCTTAAAGTAACTTAACGAAAGTTGTGGACAGAAGTAAAATTATACGAGCCAGAAAAGAAGAAAGAACTCTATTGAGTAATACCCCCATGCATATTGAATCTAAGCAAATAGGTTTATATTTTGATGGCCGTAAAGATAAAACTCTTGTTATGGAGGACTTGAGAATAAAAGTTATGCTAGAAGAGCATATAACCTTGGTAAAGGAGTCAACGTCTGAGTGTATGGGTCATCTGTCCTTAAGGTCTAGAAAGGAATTAATTGGAAGTGAGTAAATACATAACTTTTTAACAAGAAATAGTATTGACAATCGTAAAACTGTTGATATTGACTGTGACGGAACTGTGATTAATACTGTAGTAAATGGAGGTGTCATTTGATGTCTGGAATCAAAATTAGGAAAGCCATTACATTAGTTTATTTGCCAATTGGATGAGAACGAGCTTATTCTACGCCACATATTCAAGTACATTGACGGTACTATAATTTGACCTAAAAGTTTTACAGGAACTATTGATAAATCCCTAAAAGACTGCGAAAAACTTCTTGTTGTGTTGTATAAAAAGTTGTGTTGCACTCTCCTAGAAATTTCCAACAAAAAGGACTTAAGCATGGACCAACTTTATTTGTTGGTAATATGTGAAACAATTAGCCATGGATCTTGTTCTGAAAGTCTGTCTAAAAGAAACCCAAGCAATATTCTCGGTGTATTACAGTGGGAAATAAAATTTAATGACTTTACATTTCCACGGCGGCACCTTCCAAAAATTTATTGATTCTAGCCACTTTCATAATGAATTTTATACGCCCATGTGGTTTGTTATTAAGACTCAGCCATTATGTCTCTTCGTGACTAGGAATTTGCATCAAACCGTAATGTTTTCGAGGTATTTACCTAACTCAATAAAGGCGATCATAGAACCAGTAATTCAACGAAACAGTTTTTTCGGACATCCAAAAAATATTCTGATTGCCATGTTAGCTGATGACAAGGAGAACATAAAAAACGTTTTGGCACTGCGCAGAATTTTAAAAGCGCGTCAGAACCCTCCAAAGAATAATTTTACTTATGAGATTCCTGAATATAACTTATAAGCAATGGATTACATTGATATTATATATTGCCCTACAGTGACAGTCACTAAACCACCATTAACAAAACAGCTCAACGTTAAAATTATTTCAGAGGGCATCCTGAAACAAAAAACTGCAAACAATATCATACTACCAAATATCAAGTTATTCCCTTGTCACACTCAAGCCACTGAAAGGTGTATACAACTAGTAACCGAAGCTTCCACTGCTGTTTGTGGGCCGTCAAGTCGGGATGAATTTATTAAAATTTGTTTGGAGTCTCGCAAGCAAATGCCAGTTTTTAGCACTAAAATACAATATAGGCCATGATAAGACAATAATTTAGCTATTATCGATGTGCTTGTATGTGACGTGATTGTATGGGTTGCCAATACTGTTGTAATGTAATGTGATTGTTTTTCATTAATTATAATACTATTCTATACTAGATAATTTTGACTTATTTTTCAAAACATTAAGGGCAGCAGGGCTGCATTACAAAATTTAATTTATNTATATATATATATATATATATATGTTTACAGTTGTTATTGTGTGGTATAAGAGAGGCTTTTTCACACAAGCCAAAACTATTATTAAGAAAATTATTTCACTCGATCCTTTTTACTAGACAATTTTAACTTATTTTTCTAAACTTTAGGGGCTTTGGGGCAGTATAAAAAATTAATTTATTAAATATTTTATTACGGTTGTTATTGTGTTGTCTAAGAGCAACTTTCTCATACCACCAAAATATGGTTACCCTCCAAAAGAATTCATTCCGCCTGACGTGTGGTCAGGTCTACCGAGTTTGTCATTCCTAAGTGTTTTCCCACTATACATCCAAGAAAATGCGGGTATATTAACTCTAAAATGATTCCTTTCTCATCCCTAGCCTATTATAGTAAATATCACAATATACGCGTATAACCGGAACAGGTAGTGATGCTCCAAATGTAGCATTTCATCAGTTTCTTCCTCAGTTCTAAACTCAACTTGGTGGTCAGTAGTAAACTTCTTCATGTTCAAATCTTCTATGGCCATGGCAATCTTCGACCTAATTTCCTTAGTGCAGTAGGCATCTTTGTCAGCAGACATCCACAGTACTTGAATTGGTCTATGTTTTAAACATATGTTTACATTTTAAACTGTACTTCATTTTTTGATATTACCATCACTTTTGACTTCTCAATGTTGATCTCCATGCCATATCGTCTCCCTCTATCCACCAGCCTGTCCATCATAGGTCGATTATATTTAAATATTTAAGAAAATATAAAGAGTTTATATTTTGTCATACAGACAAGGAACTCTCGTGGTTGTGTTGGAATGAATAGTCAAACATGCTAGCTGAGCACCAGCCTTATATTGGTCTAGTTGATTGATATTAGAGGGAGAAATCTTCATATTAAAAGTATAACGCCACGTTGCAAACACTTGCTAGCAGCATGATTCTCTTGTAAACAACTGTCATCATCTAGACACGTCTTCTAGACACGTCATTCCGGAAATCTAGTGAGTTGGCAGTGAATCGCGTCAGGTTGTCTGTCGGCCGGCTAGGCCAATCAGCGTAGTCCTAAATCACCTCATACCAATATCTTTTCCAAGGAGTGTCAAGTCTTATTTTCAGAATTATTTGATATGCATCAGTCGTGTGATGGCTGCTGGCCAAGACTATAGGGTGAGTAAAGCACATATTTTAGACATAGTAAGGTTTTGTAAATCTTTGATATTGCAGGATATATATATGTATTGGTTTTATTTGAGGTGAGTAGTATTAATGTAAAATTAGCTATCATTGCTAATGTTATAAGGTCATACCTTCCTTTTCTTTGCAGCTCTATAATCTCATCGCAAGTCTTTTCCAAACATTATTTTCCTACTTTGTCGTCTCTCTCCTTATCTCATTGTTTATCCTCATATATTCTTCTTTATTGAAGTTATTCAATTTCCTTCTTTCTTCGATTTCTGTTGTTTCTCAGGGATTTCATGTTGTCCTTTTCACTTTTCCAAAATTGTCATTTTCAGCCTTCAACAAAATATTCTTAACGCGATTTCATATCGCTTCCCTACTATCCTCTTCTGTCATCTCACTTAACATTTGTTCTATTGAATTTCCCACAATGTCACTATCACTTCTTAAATTTTATAAGTCCCAGCTCGTTTTCTCTTATCGTTTTCTTCGTCTTTTTGATTCTTGTTTCAATGTACGGCACCAGCAGGTTGCGGTCTGTATTGGTGTCGGAACATGGTAATGTCTTTACACCTTTCATTCAATTCCTGAATCACTGTTTGACAAGGTCGTATTCTTGTTGTTACCTGCTGATGTCTCCTGGGCTATTTCATGTGTATAGTTTTGTCTTACGTTTCTTGAACCAGGTTTTGGTCAAAACCAGGTCATTCCACTTCCATAATTCAAATCGTAAGCCACTAGATCAATAGTTTTTTTTCTTAGCACCATGCATTACCACCCGTTCGGGTTATACGCTTATGTACTAACGCTAATTATTTATTTTTTTGTTGTGGAGGGTTATATTTAGATGAACTGTACCTGCATTTGCATGGAAGGAGAGAAGGAAACCATTTGGAAATCACTCTCAGTAAACCTGACCTGGATTCAAACCCTGATGTTCCCATCATTGACAGTCTAGTGCAAGAGTGATGCCTTAGAACATTCGACCACCGTATGAGGTATAAATCAATAGTAAAATTGCATCAAGATCTACTCATAAAATTGTCATAAATAAGAAAGTTTTTAAACACTATTAATATAAATGATATAACCATCAACATACCTTTTTTTAAAAAAAGGTTCTAATTAAACTAGTGTATTAGCTAGTTAATTTAAGATCATTTGTTTTAAAATTGGTATGTATTATTAAGTCCTTAGGTAATGATTTTCTTTGACGATTACTCATTTAAACCATCTACAATGTGTACAAATTATTGTAGACTGTTAAATAGTGATGGATGGTACTAATAAAACACACACCTATTTAAATTACATTCATTATGTTAAGGTGTGGTAAAAGTTAACTTTTGATCAGGAATATCTTTTTACACTTAAACATTTTCAAACCATTTTAAAATTAAGTTAATCTATATTTTTTTTACCATGTCACATATCAAACTATTTAAAACTATTTATTAGTTTTATCCACACTGTAAATTTAATATACAGGCCTATGTAACAGTAGACATACCCCTTAATTTTGATTAAACATTTGAATGTGTCTGAAACAGCCAATAGGACTAAGAAAAATATAATTTATTTAATTATTTTTTTTGCTAGAACTCCTTCCTAATTAAAAAAAATTGTCATGCTTATTTTGTTTATTAACCTATGCTGACTATAGCACATTTAGTAAGAAATGTTTGAAAACTTTTCGTAAACAGATCTTAAGCTTTGATATTTTGGTTCTGGGTCTTACTCTGTCAAGTATATACCCAATTTATTTACGCTATTGGGGTAAGAATAAAATGTTTAATTTAGAAGAAATATACAATCAATTGCGTGGAAGTGGAGTATGAGACACTTTAGAAATACCACCCTAATTTCTCCCGTTTACATGCGAGTCCTGATCTCCACATCAACACCACAGCCATTTAAAATATATTGGTTGGCCCTTAGGTCCCCATGTTTATTGATGCAGACTTTGCACATCAATTGACAACATATTATTTATTTCTTATTTGAAAATAGAAAATGAAGTTAAGGAGTTAATAAAAAGATACGTCATAAATAGCATTGTTAAATATTAATATTATCCTGATCGTTATAATGGATTATTAGGCTTGTGTACAATGCATATCTCAGGAGAATAGATTTGTCCTATATAAAGAAAATCAATGAACGAGGTAAAGGGCCTCTTTCAAAAATAGCCTTGTCTCGCACGCAAAGGAGATTATATAAAATTTCGTTGAAGTATTTACGATTCATTTTATAAATATCAATAATATCATGATTATCAGAAAATGACTTACTACTGATTCAAACCCATCTCTGCCTCCAAACNTATATACACAGGGTGAGTAGTAATTCGCGGATACAGACAGTAACACATGACTAGATGGGTAAAGATAAGTTGAAAATAATCTTTGCAAAAATTCCGTTCTTCCCATACCTTTTGGGAAAATCGACATAAAGTTAGAGAGGAATGATGTAGGAACGCTGTTCTAGAAACTTACAACAAACGAATATGTTAGCTCACAGAAAGTGTTTGAAGATTTGTGGTTGTTGACATAAGACACAGGCAACAAAACTTTGATGGTGGTTTTTTCAGTGCTTATACGAAAATTATGAAATAATATTAAATTTTCTAAACTATTTAGATTTTTTTTTGCAACTATTCTAATCACCCTGCATATATGTATACATATATAGTATAAATATGTATATTTTTGAACATAATTATATAGTCCTACGTGTATATATGTTTATATAACTATATATATATGTGTGTATATACGTCTACATATGTATATAATTGTATATATATTTCTATGCATATTTATAAATTTATATATATAGAGAGAGAGGGAGAGATGGAGAGAGAGAGAGATGGAGAGAGAGAGAGAGAGAGCAAGACGTGGTGATAAACATTTATAATGTGTATTTTATCACCACCTGACACTACCCGTGCAAGCAACACGGACTTTGATAGTCACGCTTAGGGAGCACGTAGGAAGTTAAAATTTACATAAATTTGTCAGAATTTGGATGGAGGAAGAGTGGGAAACCATTTAGCAAAAAACAACCTCAGTACACCGGATCAGTATTCGAACCCCGATATTCCCGATAAGTTCAATCTAGTCTATTGCAATAGAAACTCCTTAAATCATGCAACTACTGAAGTGTGTTATATATTTTGGTAATACAATTATGTTGCCATAAAGAAATAATAAAAAGTTTTGTCAGTACCATCCGGATTCGAACCAAGGAACCCTATATTAGAGCTCAACCTGTCCAGAGAAGAAACAAAGAAAAGAAACTTAAGACCATATTTTTATACTGTTAACTCATTAAAATAGGATTGTTTGAAACATATGGCTATGTTAAATCACCTGTTTGCAATGTGTGACACCACCAGTTCATAGTTTGTTACACCACCTCTTCACAATTTTTGACAACACTCCTTTACATTTATTTGTGGAACCACAGGCTCACAATTTATTGCACCGTTGGTTTTATATGGTGATTCTAATTTGCTTCTAATTCCCACTGGGTTGATATTGAGGAATTTTCTCTTATGGCAAATTCGGTGCCCAAGTATTTTGGGTATTTCCTTTCCTACCAATGAATGAATTATATTTTTTATTAATAAAGTTATAAATTACATTTCTATGAATAATTCCTTTGATAACACTCAATACTTTTACAATTTAAAGGAGTCTACATTAATAAATCACATATTTGTAGCCGATGATTTCCGCATGTACATAATAGATTCTGCCTTAAAATATGATTGCATTTGGAACGATTCCTGGTTAGCTCAGTATTTAGAGCATTGGTGTACTAAGTCAAAGGTCCCAGATTCGATTCCCATATCCAGTTGTCATTTTTCAATATTCATAATATGGTATCGAGATGTAGTAATCTTCACTAAAAAGCATAAATAATATCGTTGGTTATTTGATTATTTTTAGTTTAATGTTAAAGAAAATGAACGATAATTTACTCGGAAATTTGTTCTGAGATTAAATCAAAATGTTTGAAGCCCATATAGAGAATTCATTTTTCAAATAAATTCATGGTATGATAGTTACAGAATTAAAATATTAATACAATGTGGGATTGTTTGATAGGGTTTTATTTTAGTTATCACATATTGTTTTAAATCAATTTAAGTTTAAAATTCAAACTTTTTAACTAATCAGAATTATTGCCTACATTTTGATGAAAACAATATTAAAAATGCACCATAAATAGTCCGGAATTTATAAGAATGAAAGCACTTTTCAGTGCTCTCCCAAGAAACTACTGGTGCCTTCCAAATTATACTTTATAAAAATATATTTCCTTTTTTAAAATAATAAATTCCAGCCTGGAATTGCAAGGAGGACTGCAGCCCTAAGAGAAGTTTTAATCCTCAGTATCTAGCTTGGCCCAGTTTCTATTTTAAGATATCAATGCTTAGCTGCAATATCTTGTGTTTGGACAGAAAATGTAGTAATTGAACCTAATAGTAATAAGAACAAACATAAAACTTACATTATGTTCAGAAAGACTCAAAAACAAACCAACACTTCTCAATGTATGAATATAAGAGCAATATCCGAAAAGTTTACTAGGGGCAAGATCAAAATTCATTCAAACATTTTAGGAGAACTTAACACATTACTATGAATGGTAGGCTTAAAAAACACTCAAAATGTATCATTCCCCAAAAAGTAGTTAAAGGAAAAAAACAATGTTCATATTATTGATACATGATTAAATAATTGTCAATAATAATTAGATTCGGGTGGAAGGGGACACGAGAAAAGGCCAGTGTTTTTGCAGTTTTCATAGCAAAACATTTTTTTGGCCAAAATAAATAAAATATTGCTTCAGTACAAACATGGATTTTAATTTTATTTACATAGTGATATAGACAGTTCTTTAATATCTGTCATGAGGATAGAAGCATTAGATTAGACACTTTTTAAATGAAGAGAGAAAGTTTTCATTACATTCTAAGACATTCTTGACAGAAATTCAAGCAATGTTGAAATCAATATGTGAAGAAAATTAAGCTTTGTTTCTAATGGAGAATTATTTTATTCTTTTTGGCAAAAAAAAATGTTTTGCTATAAAAACTGCGAAAACACTGGCAATCTCTAGCTTTTCGTTCCACCCCACCAAAACCAGTCACTTTGACAGGAGCGTGTTCCAAATGTCAAACAATCTATTCTGGTCTGCCATGATTTGGAGGTTGGTGCTAGAATTCCGGCTGGGTTTAATGGTTGTTTTTTCCCTAAATGGTTTACAGTCCCACAATAAAACAAATGATAGTACATTTCCTCTAAATTCTACCATCGTCAAACTTACCATACCATCGTAATTAATACATTTGCATTTATTCTATTATCCAAACGGGTATCAAGACACGGAGGAAAAACAAAACCAAAACCATACATTTATAGTTAAGGAAGTTATGAATTAAGAATAAATTCACAAAAACGTTTTGCTTTACAATGATGTGACACATAAAGTAGTAGTTGATTTCGTATTTTAGATTCTCATTTTTTTTCACCTCATCTATTTATATTGGTCTATTGAATGACTTGTTGATAACTTCCTTTGTTATATTATATTTCCTACCAATATTGTTTATGTATTTTTGACTAATTGATTCCTTCACCTCTGACAAGAAATCTTGTGAATGTGTGGAATGCCAGGTCTCCACCGTGGTTCGGATTCCACGTTAAACTGTAGGTCCTTCATTTCATCTCATAATCACCTCATCTCATAATCACCCTACCATTACACATTAGCGTAAGTGCGTATAACCCGAACGGGTAGTAAGACGCGGTGCTAATAATAATAACTAATTGATGTGGCACATCATTGCAAAGCAAAAGTTCTAATCAAATTCATTCTGAATTTAAATCTTTTAATTTACACAACTTCTCACTAAAACAATGAATATAACCCAAACAAACCATAAAGCTATTCTACATACACACTAAATAAGACGATGCCAAACATATTTTTAACAGAGAATGGAGATTTTTAAGTTTTAGGCAATCATAAATCAAACTCGTTTTAAAAACTGATTTATATTTTTATGTCATTTTATAGGTAGTTTTTGATCATTATTATGTCATAAAAGACCGGGTCCTTCTAATAAGTGAGGAAAAACATACTTTAACGAATCAAATTTATCACTTAGAAAAAAAATCACTGTACAAAAATGAGTTTCTATAGTGTTGAGACTTTTTGATTATAGTTTACCCCTGGACACTTGTGTACTGCATGTAAAAGCTTCTCTTCAAGCCCTGAGCAAATATACCAGTAGAGGATTTTTTTTTAGACTATCGCTCTAGGTTATGGGCATCGTAGGACGTTTCAAAACAAAAGCTTTACAAAACAAGTAATTAAGCTAGTGAGAACATTGGAGTCGTTTTATTTTCAAAAGAATGTTTGAACATAGCTTCACTCTTTTAATATTTTATAAAACAATCTTAGTTCTATTTTTTTAGTCTCTACACGCTCTTAGTGCAAAAATTAATGAACTCGTAGAAAAAATACATATTATTAAAGAACACCTTTAAAAGTGAAATAGATAATCTTGGGAAATGTCGAGTTTAAATTCCTTACGGAGTTATTATTTTTAAAACTCGACTAACTAACATATTCTAATCAAATTACAATGTCAAGAAATTGTTACCCTTTGAAGAAGCTGCCTGAAATATCACACTTTTGGAATTAATTTTTTTACAAATTTACAATAGTTTTTTCCCCTTGATGTGGCATAATTGTTTCTCAAATGAAATTGTACAATGGTTTAGTTAAAAATTGGAATCGAATCTAAAACGATGGTAAGGTTTTCTTCGTCTGTTAACAATCAGCACGTTGGTTTGATCTCTCTTCATTAGGAACTGGGTTTGTTCTCATCCCTTCTTCTGGTTAGTGCTGTCTGTACCATCTGGTAGAAATCCCATGTACAAATTGTGTTCAAGAAGTGTGGTGGTTGGTGTCCCATTGCTTTCCATTCTAAATTTATGTGAGCGAGCTCAAATGGGCCTATCAATTTTACCAGAAAGGTATTTTCACATACCCTCCAAGATTCTTTGACATACCACATTTGACATGGGACTGACAGTTTTACTTCCCCTCCAAAGGAGATAACGGGTACCCGTCATTTGGCCTAAAAGGCATTTGGCCTAAAGTGTAGGCTAAACGCCTTTAGGCCAAATGCCTTTAGGCCAAATGC
>CABFVZ010003390.1:53572-76408 GCA_902151445.1 Timema monikensis | reverse complement strand
TTTTTTTAAAATAAAAACGTGTTTGACATTAAACTAACATAAATAATTGGGAACTTGTACTCATGTGCAAAACTAGTTGGTGGTGCATTTAACCCTAGTGTCGCATTTATATGTATGTATAACATTGTGTCCTCACTTTGGTTTTTGTGTTTGATGGCATTGTGTGTTATGTTGTGTATTAATCTCAAATATATCTTGATGTAGTTCAGGTTTGTATACATCCTGATTATCTGCATCGGAATATCTGTCTTTGTTGAATCCGAATCAATTTATAACCACAAAATGTTATTCTGTGTTTGATTAGTGTTGTTTATAGAATGTGCGCTATGGATGCATAGAATTGATTGTCGTACACCGGCCGTATTTATAATTAGTCATATGTTGCAGTTGGGAATGAGCCCTCTAGTTTCTAGTCTTGGCCAATCCTTTGTTACAGAATGAATACAAATCGGGTTCTCAAATATATAAGAATCTTTTGTATATTGTACATTATAAAGTTAGTTTTATGTATTATTGTAATTTGTTAATATGTTCTTATAGTTTTAAGATTTTTTATCTGATTATTTTTTTTACCTGTGGACATTGAAAAACTAATTTGTGTAAGTATAAAATATATGTGATGTGTTTGCATATTCAACTTACACTACGACTGCACATGTTTGTTTGAGATAAATAAAACAAATTAGAAAAAGGAAATAAAAACTACAAATATAACAAATATAAAACTAATATTAGTTACATTCATAGTGATTTAGTAAGGAGAATTATAATAATACTAATTAATTATTCAAGGAACACCCAATAAACAATAACAAAAGGATCTAATTCTAAATGAAAAGATATAATTGATATGAAATATAAGGAAAATTAAAGATAGAAAAAAAATTTAATTAGCAAAAGACATACTGAGATTATAAGAGTTTGAATAGTTATGTATAATAACAAATCTGAATAAATATATATTACATTATACAGGTTTTTTGCTAAAGGTTTGCCATTATTCTATTCAGTATCTTTTCTTCTGTATAATGTAATATATATTTATTCAGACTTGTTATTATACATAACTATTCAAACTCTTATAATCTCAGTATGTCTTTTGCTAATTAAAATTTTTGTCTATCTTTAATGTTTCCTTATATATCATATCAATTATATCTTTTCATTTAGAATTAGATCCTTTTGTTATTGTTTATTGGGTGTTCCTTGAATAATTAATTAGTGTTAAATATAAAACTGTTAATTTTAAATAAGTGTGGAAAAGTACAAACAAAGAAGTTTTAAAAAATGACTCCATATAATACTGAGACATTTGTTGTTGCGAGCAGGAGCGTTCGAGAGGATTGAAATATGAACCAAGATTTAATCCTGCCTACTCTAAACTCTGTTATTAGAGTAAAAATTTTAAAATAAACCAATTAATACATTGATGAACACACTGTTATCCAAGCCACAATGTAAGAATTTATTATTACCAGCTTGTTATATTGGTGTTTATTATATTGGGGTTCTACCCATATAGACATTATGATTTCAAAGATGATGCATTTTTGTAATTTTTATTTTAACCGTTTTGTACTGTATATAGCTGTTTATATATCATCAATGTAGCACAATGTTACAATAAAAATATACACCTGTTCCTAGAGTATAGCTCATCATGTGTTGTAGTTGGACCTCACACAATTGGACACTATACAGAGACCCAATTATTCCCTAGTGAGATTTGTACAGTTGTATTGAAATAAATTCATGTTGTGTTTTAGCTGTGAGCCTCTTAAATGAAGTTGAAACTTCCTCAAGACATGCAAATTTAATAAAAAAAACACTTTCTTTGTTAAACAGTTTTTTAATCATTTCTACCTTGTGTTCAAGTATTGTTTTAAAACTTTTATAAATTGAAATTTGCATAAAAGAAAGCGATTATAGTGATTTGGAAATAAATATTTAACTTTTTGGATGTTTTTTCCCTGTACGATATAAACAATAAAAAAAAGAGGTCTTCAGTTATTTGTGATTTAATGAAAATTTCCCTGAACAATGAATTATTACTATAAATTAATATTCTATGGTTGTATATTGAATTTTTCTTTTGAGAACGTTTATCTAAATTTATTTTACAAGCTATCAAGGATTCACTCTCATAGTTTAAGGGAGAGTTTGTGGTCGATTGTCATCATTAGCTTGATTCTCCAAGACCACCCTGATGCTAACATACAACACAATCTCTTTTGTCAAACTCTTTACTATTTACCGTATTTATCTGAATCTAAGAAGAGTTTTTCCGCAAATTTGTAGCTTCAAAATCTAGGGGTTGTCTTCAGATTGCAGAATAAGGAATAGCTTAGGCCTACATCATAAGGTAACATTTTACATCTTTATTTAATATTAATACAATTGTGCAGGGTTGTCCCCTTCTTTTCTTTTACAGATTTTATTCAGTTTCATGTATTTTAAAGGCTTAACACAAATCACAGGATATTTGTTTATTTTCACAGATTTTTAGGCTAATTTTTAGGTTATCGTTAAAAATAACTACCTAGTTGTGGCCCAATGCAATATCCAATACCCATTGTATCGACTGGTATCGCTATAATCGATAGTGTATGCTAAAAATCTTGATACCACTCTTTAGTATTCAACACGGTTGACTCCACAAATGGGTTGGGGATAGTGATTGGCATAATTGAATTTTATTTTGTTGTGGTGTTTTTGATTACTTTTCCAATTACTTTACTACGATATTAATTCGTGAAACTGCACAAAATATCTAAATTTTGAATAATATTAAGTAGATTATTATCTTTGGATGTTCCTAGATCATCAGTTTTGAAATAAGAGTTTGTTTAATTATCACTAATGTTTTACACTTGGCTGTCATGGTGAATGACTTTTATGGTAATTAACAGCAGACGTGTTATAGGTTACATTTTCGTGTAACATGTGAAATGTGTTTATATTTTCCTTATAAAAGCAACAGTTTGTTGTATATTTATCCTTTTATTTCTTCCTATATCTCTTTATATTATATTATTTTATTTTCTGTATATCATTGTGAAAGTGAAAGTGTCATGTTTTAGAAGCTAGCATGTTAATGGTCAGGTACAATGTTCGTATTTAGGGGGAGTAGAGTATGTATGACACTCAGATTTTCACTTACGATTATAATTTGTCACATTAAAAACTAGTTTCTCATTGTTTTAATGAAACTCTTTCAAAGTTAACCTTCTTATGCAAAAGCAATTTTTTTTGCAACAAAAAAAATCCTTATCAATTCTGCAACCCTAATTGGATTTTAAGTCAACATGGGTGTTTTGTTTTGTAAATAAAAAAAATTATTACAAAATAAGTCTACCATAATTATTATTTTCTTCATTAATAATAAAATAAATACCACTTTTAAAAAATCTATCAAGAACCACTGATAAACTGGGGGTGATCTTAGATTTGGGTAAATACAGTATTTTATTTGTATACAGGCAATTTCCACCATTACGACGTAATAGGTTCCAGACCGTTGTCATAAAGAGAATCATTGCTTTTTTATCACTTGTCAATGCATTTTACTTTATTCAATCATTGTTTGCATAACTCACAAAAATAAAGCCCTTATAAGTAAAATAAAACTTTGTAAAGTTTAAAATTTACCATATCACAGGGATGTATTGTGTAAAACAGAGTTCAGAGCAAGAAGCTGCCAGCGTCATGCCACTAAGCCATCATATCAGATAGACAGCTCTCGGATACTTGGGGTATAGTTATCATTTAAACCATCTTATCAGTGAGGTAGCTCTCGGATACTTGGGGTATAGTTATCATTTAAACCATCATATCAGTGAGGCAGCTGTCAGCTACTTTGGGTATAGTCACCATTTAAACCATCATATCCGCAAGAAAACGGTCGGATAACTGAGGTATAGTCACTATTTAAGGCCGTGGTATCAATGAGGCAGTTGTGGGCATTACACAGCGTTGTTGCAACAGCACTGTTGAGTTCCTCTGGCAGTGCAGTTTCTAAGATTACCGAAAACGCTCTCACCCCCCTCCCCCCCTTGATCTGGATCAGGCCAGGTACACAAGGAGATGAGAATGAACTCCACCCCTACCAGTCACTCACTTGTGGGACTTACATTGGGACTGTCTCTCCCACACTCTCCAGGGTGGTTACTGAAGCTACTTCCCTTCCACTCACAGAAGCGACCTTACTGTCTCCACCTTTTATCTTGGGTAAGGGAATGGGATTACTCCCATTGCCCGTGGAGTATTGGACCCTCCACTACTTGTGCATACAAGTAGAGGCGCCTATGATCTAGCACATGCACTACTAACTATCCAGGTTAGCCCGAGAGCTCTATAAAAGGGCTCACCGCACAGATGATGGGGCCGAGGCCCGAAGACCCAAAACCTCAAGGGCTGAGGCCTGAAGGCCCAGGACCCCATCAATCTGCCCACACCGTTACTCATGGACGATCAAACCCTCTGCCCCACAGAGTCCAACTCATTTAACTGCTATGATGGGGGCATTAGCCCAGCCTTGTGTACTAATAACGAAAGTAATCAAACGGGAGCTTACCAGTCCGCAGGAGCACCACCAACTCTCCTGTGGGCACCGACTTCTGGCACAGGATAGTCACAATTTAAAACTGTCATATCATCAATGCAGCTGTTGGAAACTTTAGGTATAGTCACTATTTAAAACCATCTTATCAGGGAGGCAGCTGTGGTTGGGGTATAGTCACAATTTAAAACCGTCATGGTTTAAGTGTCGGGAAACAAAGCGGGATATGACCGTGCACTTAAAAGTGAATAATTTTATCCAAGTCAGTCAAAACATAAACCATTTTTGAAAGAAATTTATTTTCATGGACTATTTTAAGATATGCCAATGTCTTTAATAAACCAGTATAGAAATGCAATATTAATAGTCAACTGCCATCTTCTTGGCATACTGCATATTTCCATGTCCATTTGAATGGGGTGAATAAAAACTATCCAAATAGCATATTAAATAATAGATGGAAATCAACAAGGGTGAGTATTTAGCATGTATTAACCAATGAGACGCGAACTCTTCAAGTCTTCTTATCGTTTGAAATTTTAAACTATATTCAAACAACTTTTATAGGCTAGTAGTTTTAAATGTCTTACCTATTCTTGGTATTAATGTATATCAATTTGGGACAGCAAATTATTTCAGTAAAACTTTTTCAAATTGGAAAATCAGTCAATTTCAGGAGTAAAGAGCCGATATTGTATGAGCACCCTCTTCATAAAAGTGTCTTTAGACAGTTTAATGTATGATAAAGAAGATTTTACTATGAGGGAACGAACATAAGGAATAATTTTGCAAACAAGACTATATATTTTTTTAAATAAGATAAATACAAAACAAGTAGCTTTGGTGGGGAAAAAAAAAAGAACACGCAGGTTGTGTAAAGAAATATTCAATTTTTCTTGTATTTAATTGTCCTGTCAACACTGATGAATTTGTGTATTTTAAGAATGTGAGAAATTTTAGATCAAAATTAAATTGTGAAGATGAAAAAACAAAAGTTTTAAGTGTTCAGTGATAAAATAACCAATATTTTAAGGTCATACAAAGGAGGATTTCAGGACTTCAATGATTATCAAGAGAATTTTAATTATTTTTTTCTACACCAATTTGAATACAATTTGAAATTCTTGGATGCTGAAGCCTTTTCTGGAATACATATTTCAGAACTACAATTAGAAATTTTGCAAATAAAAAATAAAAGTATATGGTCTCACAAACTATAGGAAATGGTTATAAACAGGTTGAAACGAACCTTACACCTATGAAGAATATGCCACAAGATACCATATTCAAATGCTGGAAAACTCTACCGGTTAATTATGCACACTCCCACGCTGTTTGGACAACATATAGCTGTGAGCTGTTTCTCTATTATGCAGTACATTAAAAATAAGTTTCAAAGAAGGCTAACAAATGAAAGTTTGAAAGCATTAGTAAATTTTAAAAAAAACCACCAAATATACTCCATACTTGAAAAAACTAGCTGAAGAAATTCAAGTTCAAAAGTCACACTAAAGGTGTACACATAGTCTTTTACTTTATAATCGTAATTAAATGTGTGAAAGAATATTGCTATTTTTGAAATATATTGTTTTATATATCATATGAAAATATATTTATGGCTCCTAACACTAAGATTTTTACTAATTTGACTCTTTGAAAAAAAAAGTTCCTGACCCCTGTTCTAAACCAACATTTCATTAAATTCTACAGTTTTTGAATCAATGAATTTGGTTGCAAACGAATAGAATATTTATATCATTAATGAAACCTAACACACAGTTTAACACATTGCAATCACAATAAGTTTTTCCTTTGTTCACATGTATTGAACAAACAATGTTTTTTTTAAATCCCATTGTTCTTTGAAAGATCATCAGCTTTACACTGTTGTAAGATTAGAAACGTAGAATTATCACCATTTGGTTTCATCTCAGTGAGATCACATCTTGCAACTTGAGCCTTATAACCTCACATCAGACCTTGCTTCTACTATAAGTCCATAAAAAAGATTTAAACTCTCAATTTGTGAAATTTCAATGGGTGGAAGGAAAACAATAATGGCTATAAATTTAAGGACAAAGGGTTTTGACTATAACATTAAAAACGGGTATGAAAACCACCCGCAAATCCACTATGATTTTGTTATATATATTTTTAGCACCATATTTTACTGCCCGCTTGGGTTATACATTTATGTACTAATTAGACTGATAGTTTTAGAGATAATGTAGGTTATATTTATAGGAAGTATACCTACATGTGTTGAGGGAGAGTGGAAAACTATTTTGGAAATACCTCCCTCAATACATCTGACCAAGATTCAAACCTCAATCTCCCCGTCATCGGCAGTCTAGTCTAGGATGAGAGTAACCCGTTAGACAATGTAGCCACCAAAGAGGGTCAGAAAAGGGCTGTTCAAATTCTGTGATAC
Source organism: Timema monikensis (assembly GCA_902151445.1). NCBI lineage: Eukaryota > Metazoa > Arthropoda > Insecta > Phasmatodea > Timematidae > Timema > Timema monikensis. Next base: position 69,419 of record CABFVZ010003390.1, on the reverse strand, counting down.
CCATAACCATTATTATGATTCCTCAAAACCATCAGTAATTTTTTTTAAATAAATGCGATAAATCGAATTGAGTTTGGGAACACAAAGAAATATATATATTTCTAGCATCTGGGGCGAGTTCAAACCTGGCACCTTAGGACAAAGAGACACACACACATACCCCTCCCAAATGAGAATAAGTAATTTGCTTCAGTAGCCGAAGGTTGAATCCCAGTGCCTACAGTGGGTGATTTTTCCTAAATGGTTTCCCACTCAACCTTCTATGCAAATGCAGATATATTACTTCTAAAATAATTTCCTTCCCCATCACTACCCCATTGGAGTAATTATTATATATGTGTATAACCTGAACCAGTAGTAAAACACGATGATTAAAAAAGTACTAATTTTGTAAAAAAAAAAATTCATAGATCCACAAATAAATGTTTAAAGCTTTATGTAGTCAAATCCGCCTTTATTTACCTTAAATCTTTTTACAGTGTTTTAATTCCAATAAAGTAGCTTGTAATTAATTTGCACAGCTGCAGAATTAATGAATGGTAACAATAGTTGGCTGAAGTTTATGACTAGATTTAAAAACATTCAAAATATCAAATCAATTTTTATTTAACACAACACATAAAATTGTTGGCATAATATATAGGAAAGCATTATGCCTTTTTATACAACATTGACATAAATAATAATAATGTTTGAGCAAATCTAGACATGTCTAACATAAGCTGGTTAAATGGACTAGGAGACCATATGCATAGTAATACAGGTAAACCAAATTGGAAAAGTTACAAATCAAGTCCATATTAACAGTTATTTCATTAGCATGTTATTTGACCTAATGAATAAATTATTAAAATCTTTTTAACTGTCAATACTAAATATGAAATTAGCTTCTTATGTAATATTATAAATTTATAAAGTAGACAGAGAATATTATTTTAAAAAAGTATTTAAAATAATTGCATAGCAGATATCGGTAGAGATAGGGTAAATTCGCTTTTGCGAAAAACGCGAAACACAATAAAAGGGTCGAAAATAGGGTATTTATAAGTTTTCTTTGCGTTTCATGGAATTTGAAGTGTATAAAGTGATTTTTATTTCGCGAATTAACGCGAAAAACGTGATTTTGAGAGTATTTTAGCTAAATTATTCTATTTAGTGAAATAGACGCGAATTTCCTGAAAATGCTGAGAATTTCTATAAAATGATGTTTTTCAGCGGAAATAAAGTGATTAAAAATCAGTGAGTTTCACTCGTCTGTGTGCTTCAGCTCGGGTTTTACTTGCATCCTGTGCCTTCCACAGCCCATCCGGCTAATCGCCACATTCCGTTAATCCTTGTCTTGACGGGACAGCACTTTCTCTGGAAAGACATTTTCACCTATTTTGCTACAAAATGCTAAATTTCCAATAATTAATACTAAAAAAACTGAAAATTAATGCTATTTTACCATATCTGTAGATATCGGCTATACACATCAATTTACACACTAAGGTTTGATCACATCATTTTCTTCTTTCAAAATTCCTTAAAATATTCTAATGAGTCATTTTAGGCTATTCAATATTAAAGCTTTGCTTAGTGCTGTATTTAATGCAAGTTTGACCAGCAACATTATAAAAAGGCAAAAATGTCTGGTGTTGGACATGTCCGTTTATATTAACAAATTATTGTTCTAAGAGAAATGAAATGTTTATTTTGCACACAATCAAAAATAGAATTGTGTGAATCAAAACCAATGTTTGGCTAGACTAGATATAAAGCTGAGACATTAAAAAAAACATGTTTAATATCTAATTTAAATATTGTCAGTTTTGATCCACATTTAAAATGGATTTTTTTATCAATTCATAAACCATAAAGTGTTTAATTCTATTTGCACCATACTCTTTCATAATTTATGTCATTTCATCTACAACATAAATAAGCTTTATTAAATTAAGGGTGAACTGAGGGTTGTTTTTCCTAAATGGTTTTCCACTCTTCCTCCACACATATGCGGATTCCCTTCCTCCTTATTCCACCTTCTCAATTCCTAACCCATTAGCGTAATAAGTACTCAAGCGTATAGCCCGAACAGGTAGTAAGATGCAGTGCTAAGTATTATCATTATTAAATTAAACTCTATTTCAAATGGCGTTTATTGATTTTTGCTTGTTAGTAAATGAATAAAAACAAATGTTTGCAAGGAATTCAATGTCCTTAGTTATAGTTATCTAATATTTGTTGAGTAAATTTTTATTAGATCATGTTTTATTATAAATAAGTTATCTCCTTAAATGGGTCAAGCTCACAATGTATAAGACTTGCAACCCTGATTACACATTTATCCGAGAGCTATCAACATAATTATATACTATACCATGGATTAAATAATCAAGCTATTATATTTGTCAGTTACATCTAAATATAATATCGTTTAATATAATTTGTTAGCCACATCTAAATATAATATCCTTTAGAATGAAAAATGACACCTAAACACGGGAATTGACAATACAGTTTCATCTTTAGCTCAAGACAACATGAATTATAAAAGTTTCCATTCATAGCGGATGAATTTTGCCCATATTGGTTGAAAGCACCTCCCAGGATACAAAAATAAATATGAGCTGCAAGAAAACTCTCCTTTATGTTTTATTCCATAGATGTTTAAAAAAAATGTGAAATTAGTTTCCAGGTAATAAAATATTTGATTTGGGCCCAGGGAAGTTGGTTTAATGTGTTATTTATTTTTAAATTCACTACTTTAGGAAGCTGTGATATATGTCACTCTCTTGAGAAAGTTCCATTAGAACAAATTTTTGCTCAAGAGATTGTGTGGTGACTACTGTATTTAAAAGGTGACAATTTCTTCTTTATTCAGTGGTAGCAGTGAAAAGTATGAACAATGTTCCTCTTTCATTGTAAAATCAAAGTGTTTATCCTTTTTACATTCTTTCATACTTATGAGAAATACATTTTCCTTGAATAACTACAAATGATCCAAGGTCAGAATAAAGGTCAAACCATTAAACTTGCTGTAATTCAAACTGATTTTCCATTTTTATAACAGGCGAGTGCTGTTCAATTCCCCTTACTTACCCTTATATTTTCAACTTTTCTTATTGATAATTCTATTATAACATGTGTGGTAGTACATGGTAATTTTTAAAGGGTTGGTATATTTTGTTTACTAATAAATTGAGAAAAGCAGGATTAAAAAAAATTGATTCCCAATTTTACTTTAAATATATATAGTGTGCATACAAGATATACTACATTAATACCCCTTCTTTAAAATAAAAATCTATATGAACATATGCTCAAATTAACAAATTAAAATTGAACAAATATGTTGACACTACTTTACATGGCTAGATAAATAAACTTCAAAGATTTAATTTCAAACTAACAAACACTCTCTTAGGATCACGAATAAAACCCAAGATCTTTAGGTAGTGCATGTGAAGCATTATTTTTTATTTAATTCAAGGAAAATCATTATCGCTACCTTCAAGCTTGTTCCGAAAATTAATGTTGGATGAATAACTTAATTCTATTTCCAACATGGTATCTACCTACTCAACTTGACTAATGAAATTCCTGATTTTTCCCCCCGACTACCCCTTATCATTTCCTAAAATTCCCTGACTCAAAAAAGTATGTCACACCCATCCCCCTAAATTTGTATTAACTTTTTTTATTAATAGTAAGTTTTAAGATTTAAATAAACATGTTTTTTAAAATTTGTATTAACATAATCTACTAGCAACTATAAAAATAGTACACAGCAACAAACTTAGAGAGACAGGTGAAATCAGATTGTAATTTACTGATTATTATATTTCATATTTGGAGTAAAACAACATGTTCCAATGTTTTTTTTTTTACCAAATTCTTTACCGATTCTAGTTTTCCCCCTACTAATTCAAATTCCCGGCTAATTCCAGTTTTCCCTGATGATAGAGATCCTGTCCACATTGTTTACAAAGATCAATTGGGATAAGATATTAGAAAATTTCAGTTCACAAATTGTAATATTTAGTCATACCATGTGATTACTCTTTATTGTTAAACGTAAATTAAAATATATGTGCATATTAGCTCAAGCTTTGATACTTCCTTTAGGAAAAAAAAAATCTACTTTGTAATAAGATATTAACCATTATAATTGTTTATTATACGAATTTAAATTGGTAACTTAACATAAAAGAAATACTTATGTAAATTTAAAATGCGGTTTCTTTCCAAGACTCTGCACTAAATGACTTGGAGATAACAATCTTTTCAGACGCAACAAGAATTTCTGGACATGGCATGCTCTGACCTTGAAGTTTCCTTATTTTCTAAACACAAGGATGCTATGGCTTGAGAATAAGTGACTTTGTATAAAAGTTCTATATACAAATGTACCGGACCTCATAATGGTGTTACGAAAATCAATTGAGTGGGCAAACCTGATAAAGATAAACTATTTTTTAAATTGGTTTCGCAAGTCATATTGGCGGTTACATTGAAATGAGAAAGCAAATTTCTGGAAATTTGTTTGATCAAAAGTGTACAAAGGTGAAATCTTATAAGACACTTTGACATTATTATTTTTACCATTAAAGAACTAAGAGCGCCACGTTAAATTCAATTAGATGTGACAATAGTAAATATATTTTAACTCTAATATTTACGCATATTTTATCTGAATTTAAAATACAAGTAGTATCAATCTTATGATTGTGCTTTTTACTAAAGTAAAATCTCCTTAAAAGCAAACACCTTCCAGGATAAAAAGAATATCTGTAAAAATAATGTTTTAATTAATACTTCTTGAATTGTTTAATTTATCTGAACCTACGAATATTAACCAAAACAATCTAATTACTACTCTGTGCAGTAATGTATGCAGAATAGTTATAAATAATAACTACATTATGTACAGAGCTTACTGCACTTATACTAAGAACAAGATGCAAATAAAACAAAATATGAACAGTATACCTTCTGTACTGTGTATGTGCACACAAACTCAGACAACTACTGAACATCCCTCACTTATAGTTTGGAAGGGGTGGAAGGTAGTATTAACTACTTAGGCTATTTTAGAAATTTTCCCTTGAGACAATGGCTTTCCTGACATTTCTACAATCAAATACTGTTATTAGACAGGTGTTTTCAATTTGTGTCTGCTGTTCAACAATTTGTATTCATGAATGTACATCTCTAAAAATGTTTGTTTCCTTTATAAATAAAGTCAGTTATGGGGAAGTAGTTTCAGCATAAGAACCTATGCTATTTTGTCAAGTAAATTTAAACTGTTTGTTACAAAGAAGAATCTGCTATCAGGGCAGTCAGTTCAGGGAGTTTTAGTTGAGAAGTATGACACATACAGTATGTCAGGAAAGAACCATCACATATAAACATATTTATTAGATACATAAATTAAGCTAATTTTAAAAGATAATAAAAAAAGATAGCCTTGTAGTAAAATCTTAAATGTTTTATGGGAAGAGTTCTGTATAACCAATATGACTAAACTTAGCGAGCTCAAATGCATTTGATGTTTTATGACATAGCATGGAGCCTTATTATTTTCTCAAAGAAAGTAGCAAGTAATTAGTTTACCTGTATTAAAATATCAAGAAATATATTATTTTAAAAAAGCTACAATTGATAAAAAAATATTGACATATACATTATATCTTATATACAACTAATCCTTTGTTTTAAAATATTCCCGATGATACACCTAGTTGTTTTCTTTGACGAACACTTAGGGCGTTGAGAAAGTTAACATGCTCATCTTTAAGACAACATGTAAGAAAATTTTTAAAAAAATCTGATTAATTAGAGCTAATGTATGGAAAATGTCAATAAAAAATTCTTGCCGCTCTCCAAATGGGGGGTATGGGGTAAGGGGAAGCACTGAGCAAGGTATTAAAATATATATCTCAGTGTAAGATCAGTGCAATAATTGGCCACTCCGTTTACCACAGTAATAAAAATCAGAAAAGTAAGAAAGGCACTAAATAATTGGTTTAATAAATATAGTTTTTAAATAACTAAATTTTGTGACAGCAATTCTTTTGCCATCAATAAATTTTACTACCTAATATAATAACATTTTGTCAATAAATTACCTCAACACACTGTTAAAATATTTAAAACAGGGGAAAATAGGAAATAAAATTGGCGGATTTAACAAATATTGAAAGGAAGAAAGGCTAGGTCTACATTTATATCAGAAAATGTTTACATATAAAACACATTTCAGTAATTTTCATAGCACATCAGGATTGTCTTCTGCAAAAAAAAGCTTATATGCCCTGAAAATTACTATAAAGTATTTAATATAAATGTAACACTTGAAACTAATTTAATAAGTAAACCTTACCAATCTACCTGCTCCATATTATTTATTAGAATGGCTACAGAAAAAATAGATCCATGCAAAGTCAAGTGCTCGAGGAATTATATTTAAAACATTTATTGGAAATTAATCTGATTCAACATGTTAACCGCCAAAAAAAATTGAACCACACAGATAATTGTTAATTTAAGATCACCAACCAAAATAAGTATTACATTAAAAAAAAGGTAGACTTGTAAATTTAAACAGATTTACTTCCATTATAGTGTTTGGACACTATTATACAATTAAATGTTATCTATAATAAACACTAAGTGTTCATATTAACAAATGAAGCAAGCCGTAGCATTTTATTCAGAAACTCTTTTTCATTTAAATTCATCATTAAAAGATTAATAAATACTGTGCCTATGCATTAACATGACAATTTTAAATAATTACACACGCACACATAAATAAAAATTATTTAACACCAGAATGAGATTCAAAGTATAATCCTAAATAGATTAGTGGTAAAGCTTGTACTTGCTTCCAATGTCCAGGTGTCATTTTTCTTCAAATTTTTTAAAAATTGGTTCATACCCATATTTAAATCAGCTACTAAATAGTAAAAGGCATTTCACAAAGCGTTTTATACCCATATTTTACTCTAGCTATATTTAAAATAGTGTATTAAGTATATTGAGATTTTTGAGTCACATTAACAAAAAAAAGTTCTTGATCAACTAACAACAAATATGACAGTCAACATGTCATTTTAAATATTGGATTAGTGTATACTTTGCTAATGGGAATATTTAACTGATAACAGTATAAAAATCTAAGTAAATCACAATATTTGGAAGGAATACATTGTTCGTCGCCAATCAACTTATTTGTAGGCTCACTAAAATGTGAGAATTCATCAAGAACAATATATTATACAGTCAATAAATAAAACTGGGCTAAGACAAGTTTAACAATTTTTTCAGCAAATAATTAAATTCTATGTGTAATCGTTCCAATGATCATCTTGTCAAAAGTAAGGAATTCCTAACTTCCCAAGTATGATTTATTCAAATAAAAATTCTGAAATATCTATTATTTAAGTAACATACCTTATTAATAAAGTAAGCTCTAATTAATAAACATCCCTGCAACTCCGACCAACATGATACATTTAATGAGAAATACCACAAACACCAAATAATTAATGCTCTTGTAGGATGGTATGACAAAAGTAACACTAGTTAATTTAGAAATTAAACCGTGATTGTTTAATTGATAGTGGGGAACTGATAAAATTATATAAATATATTCATATGAACATATTTTTAATTGACAGAATAAAACCAAGGAATTTCTGAATTAAAAGAAACAAGCAGGTGTTAACAGCTAGGTCAAAAGACCTAAAATGAGGGGGAGGAGAAGGAGGGCAATGGTATAAAGGGGCTCGCAAAAGGAAACTTTAAATTACCATAAATTTGGTGTAAATAATTGTAATCAAATAACTTATGTCCTGATTATTGAAAAGGTTGATAGAAAACCAGAGCTATAAACATCACATTATAAGGTGTGATTACTAAATTAGTAACTATTTAGGACTATTAATTTTTACTATAACATTTATTTAAGTGTTAAATTACTTTAAAGAGGAGCCCCAAGCTTAATATCTTATGCCACTGGAAACAAGTTAACAGAGCCAGCAAATGAGATGTTATATATGGAGCCATTTCCAAACTATCCCATATGATAATTTAATAATGTAAGACCATTTCATTGTCTTGTTTAAAACAATAAAAATTTCTCCAAAATGTTTTTACATCCATGACAAACTGTAGCCTAATATATTATATCTACAATCGCCATAAAAAAGAGACAAAACCTAACCTGGCAAGAATTTAATTCATTTAACAAGTTATGCTTTAATAATTATCTGTTATTAGAGCAATGATTTTTATGCAAAAGAGAAAAGATACAATGAAAAAAACCAAGAGAAATAGAGATACAATGAAAAACCAACCCAACACAAACTACTAACCACAAAGTTTGAAACTCTGTCCGCAAAAACATCCCTTTTCAATTAAACTTATATTAAAATCTGATTGATTACAATTAATCTGAATTCAGCAAGATGAGACACCCAATACACATAGAAACCTCAAGGTATGTTTTAAAATAAATAAATCATGTTTTTACAATCTGGCAACATTAATAATAACAATGATTTGCATTTATACTATTTATATAAAACCGTATCTCCCTTAGTTTCTGAACAGAGATGGAATAAGTAAATAACAAACTTTCACATAACAATAAAGATAGACTAAAAATAATCAATAATTATAGGAAAAAGTAGATAAGCATGATTAAAAGAGAGCTTTCAATAAACTGATCAATCTTCTAAAAAGATAATCTCCTAATTTATTTAATAACTATTTATATTAAACCCATTGCTTTAATAAGTTTGCAAAAATATAGCTAAACAAAATTTTAAAATTAAGTGCATAAATACTAGCATAAGAAATTGAGTATATAAGCCAAGCAATCAATTTTATATAATATTTTTTCAAATAAAGAAAATAACTTCGATGACGGTTTTACCTGAACAAAGAATGGTAAATACCAGCTATATTATCTTAATATTCAGTACTAGTTCTACCATATGCTCCTAAGGTTCTAGTTACCACAGGGTTGTTATAATTTTTTGAGTTTTCAAATTACAGGTTTTCAGACAAAAGAAAAATTACCATTACTTCAGATGCAAAGCTATCAATATAATATATCTTTATTTTCATTGTTTTGTAGCAAAATAATGACAAAGGAACTATTAAAGATAAATATGTATCTCTCTTTGCAAAAATATGTGAATTGGAGGAAAACTAATAATTTACTGAAGGTTGTGCTCTTCTATTTGATATTTTAAAAATTATTGCAAAAATGTATGTGACACCAGAAAATCTACCATTAATTTTTCTTTTACAGTGTCAATTCCATAAAAATTTTATGATTAAAAATTCTATGGCTTAAAACAAAAATCGTAAATATCAATAAAGATTTAAGTATTGAGATACTTAAGAAATTGACACAATTGGTGGTTTCTAAATATATTAACAGTCTTTAGAAATTCGGTAGAAATAATTTCTTAGGAGAAGAATGTTAACATTAGATCAATTATGCTGGAACCAATTAAGATACACAAGTAAAAAACTGTAGGAAATAAATTTTAATCGAAATCTCGCATGATATACAAGATAAAATGATATTATGCATGTTTTAAGTGTATTTATGTATTGAATATTATATAATGCCAGCACCAATTAATTTCACATTTATGAGACACAATTTTAATATATCGTTTGTGCGTACATATTCAAAGAGATGGCTCTTTTTGTTTTAATACTTCCTAGTATTCAAAGAACCAATTAAATGTAATGTTACATGTACTTCCAAGTAAATTGCAGGCACAAAACATATGGAAGTCACCTGTCCTTAAGATAACCAGCTGCAAAATATTTGTCTTTAAATTAAGAAAAGCTTATAAATACATTAGTTGTGCTATTAAAAAATGACCCTTGACATCAACACAATATAATTATTTAATAACACCCAAACATCAACAAAATATACTTATTTATACGATTTCATATTTGAGAGCTTTTGACAAGCCAACTTTTGATACATTATAGGGCTCTGTGAGTACTCAGATTTCGAGCTTTGAAACAAGCTCTTCATTAAAGGTCAGGATCAAGCTCGAAAATGTTGATAGGCTGATCATTTTTGAGCTCATTAACCATTATTTTTTACTTTTTTACACGGTCTCTTTCTCAAATTAATTCCAAATATTAACTTTTTTTAATAGTATTTACTGTTATAAAAATGAGTTTCATTTTTATTTTAAGAACATGTATTGTTTTCATGTATTTTTAAAATATACAGATATACTCTAACATTTTAAAATTAAGAAGATACTCGAATCGGGAGATTTTTAAAATACCCGACTTTAATGAGAGAGAGAGAGAAAAGCTCGCAGGCCCCTAATATATTAGAAAAATGACACCTGGCCTGGTATTTAAATCTAGGACATTTAGCTACCAATTGAGCTTTCCATGATTTTTTTCTGTGAGACTAATCCGTTACTCATATCCATTTAGTCTACAACCAAGGAGTAATAGCAGTATAAATAGAATGTAGGGCATAATTATGACGTTACACTGTTTGTTTTAAAAGTGATCACTGTTCTTAGGTCAAAGATCACATGGCAGATAAAAGTTACTAGATTTGGTGATGATATAATATGCAAGGTGGATCAAAAAACTGAACTAAAGAAGGGAAAAAATGTCCTATATAGTATTCTTTATTAAGTTTATTTTTTATTGGCAAAGGTTGAATACTGCTGCATGTTAATACAGGTGATCTAAAAGTTACTGTATAGTAAAGTACCACATACCTCGTAGCAATTCTTCCTAAAATGGATGCTAGAAATGGCCCTCACAAAGCCTCAAGACATGCCTGGATACGCCTCGTCATCTATGATAAAGGCACGTGTCCAAACATGTCTTCATGCCCGTTGGCGACATTTCCAACATCTGATGTAGGAAGAACTGTTATGAGGTGTGTGGTACTATATTTTACACTAACTTTTCAGACACCTTCTGTATGTATACTAAAACAATTTTTATCTGTATTAAGTAGTAACATAAACGGTAAAAGATGACTGAAAATACAAGGAACTTTTAATTTAGACAGGAATATTATAGGTATCAACATAGTGACACAGGTTTAAGGTAATAAGAAAAAAGAGAAGAATGTGATTTAAGTTTGTATTTTAAATTAAACATTGTATTTTGTCACGTTTAAATATGATATGGGAAAGAAGTATGAAGAACTCAATTGTTTTCCCCCTCTTGAGGCTCGTCCCCATCCCCTTGTGTATCCGAGGTCCAGAGTGTCAAATTGTCCCTTAACAGCTGCATGATGAGAGTAGAGTCTTTGTAACTGTCTTCATTAAGCGTATCTAGCTCGGCAATGGCATCGTCGAACGCCTGAAAAACAACAAAAGGTAAAGAAACTAAGACAGACACCACAGACTAAGGCATGAAATAAATTGAGAAAGATGTCAGAGACTAAGGCATGAAATAAATTGAGAAAGATGTCAGAGACTAAGGCATGAAATAAATTAAGAAAGATGTCAGAGACTAAGGCATGAAATAAATTAAGAAAGATGTCAGAGACTAAGGCATGAAACAAATTAAGACAGATGTCACAGACTAAGGCATGAAATAAATTAAGAGAGTGTCATAGACTAAGGCATGAAATAGATTATGCTTGCCTTTGTTGATTCATTTATGCTATAATAAACCCAAGTATTATTATTTAACAACATTACCCTTAACACAATAATAGCTTAGTAATTAAATCAGATATTAAAGTTTTCCATCTTTTGAAAATGTTAATGTTTGGTAACATGTTATTGTTATATTAATTTCAAATATAATTTATTTGCAAAGTTAGTTACTTATATCACATATAAACTGCCTAGGGCTGAAAGAATAGTAGAGCTTAACAGCTTTCGAACTGCAGATACTCTTATTATGTATAAAGTAAGTAAAATTTAAATCAAGTGAAGACTTCGAAATCTATTACTCTTTATAACATTTAATGATAATGATATTATTACCATAAAATTATTCAAGCAAATGTTTCTGTTCTCTGACATGCTTTGTTAGTGACATATTTATAGAACTCATTAAGCTTCAAACATTCAGTGAGATTATATGACTAATATAGTAATTTAGAGATAGTATATATTTAACAATAATATTGAGGAAGCTTAGCAAACGGGAAGATTATTTGAGTCAAAGGCTTCTGGTTTCAGGTTAAAATCCACTTATATTAATATATTTTTATCAAAATGATTATTTTATTAAATATAGCGATTTCAGGAGCTTAATTTTTTGGGATTGTTTTTACCATATTATCTAAGCCAATTAGCCCAACATTATTAACATTTGTTTGTGCTGTATTATAGCAGATACATAAAGTATTTTATAAATCAATTGGGGAGAGGAGGCATAATGGGTGTTAAATGTAACATTCTTTGTATTTTAAAATAGGCTGGTTAGACTTTTTGGATAAGATATTTAAACAATTAATTTAAAATTTATGATAATAATTGATAACCTTTGTCAATTGGTTTCAATAATCAAATATCTTATGTAGGTTGATTAGAAAACATGGGGGCTCCAAATCAAAATGGTTTGTAAATTGTGCACTGTAAGGATCACCAAATGTTAGTACTTGAGCAAGTACTTTTAATTTAAAAGTATTTCGATCCAATGCGTAATATTACATTTTCTTAAAATAAAACACCCCACAGGTTCTATCTAACTTGTTAAACAGTCACAAAAACCCCATAAATTAGTTTTGTTAATGGGTTGTGGAAAATAAATGTTGATATTGGGATTTCGACCACAGGCTCTAAACTCAAGCCTTATTCAATTTGTATCATTAAAATATTTTGTCAAAACACCACAAATAGCGAGTAAAACCAGTCTTGTCATTTTTTGTCAATCACATTATAGTAGAACCCTAGTTCTCTCTCTTTGAAAATGTGTGTGTGTGTGTGTAGTGATTTATTAATTTTCAATTTTTATTTTTTGTAACTCAATTTAAGATTTATTGACAACAATTAAGGACGTATAGAAATGCACCCAGATTAATATGGAACGTGTGATAGATGGACCACAATGAAAATTAAAGACAAGACCAAGTGCAATGAAAGTCTTTTAACATTTCAGAATGCCCGTCCATTGCTGCACACAGTACAGGATGGCTGGCTACTCAAACTCTAGAATAAAATTAATGAATAATTCCCAGTCCATCAATCCAAAAAACTTCACTTTCTTGATTTTGTTAAAGCCTTTTTTCTGCAAGATCTTGAACAAATGTTTCAACATGAAAATGGTTTTAAGAGGTGTGTGTCCACAAAATGTTTCTACTCAAGAAATATATTTTTAGTTTTAGTAGTTCTGACATTATAGAACAAAATGCATGCAATTGCATTCCTGATGAATAAGAGTTAGAAAGAACCTTAAAGTCCATGAAAAATTCACTTTCATTATACTTTATGTTGAGAATAAGAAAATGCAACCATCTTGAACCCGAGGGTTAATCAATGAGTTAGTTATTCTTAGTAGCTGTTTGTAGAGACAATGATGTAAGTTAACAGCTTCCTGGTGCTAGTGATGATGCTACAAATGCTATGATGTCAATAGTAGAGATAAATGCACAACATTATTTTGAAATGTTTATGGTAACTAAATCCTTATGTTTTTATAGCAACTCCTGTCTCGGGTAAAGATTGTGTACAGTATATTCACCAGCTTATTACCTGAATAACAGTTTAAAAATCATGTTATGGTTTTGAGTTGCCAACACTCGTAAAAGATCACTGTTCGGTTATAGATAAGTTTTTTATTTACATGTTATATTTTGCATTAAAAATGTTAACTTAATTTTCCTTACACTAGTTCATTACTTCTAACAATTTGTTATCCAATCTGAAACAATATTTTAAATATTATTTAAAGTACTTATTCATTTTGGAATATCTATAATGTGTAATATAGTGCATCCATTAATTTCTTTTAATACAGGCATGCTATTTACTTGGAAAAAAGAAAAAACTTATCTTTATATATATAATGATTTTATTATTATTTTATTTATGGTGTCTACTTAACTTGACCAATGAAATTCTCCGATCATTTACTAAAACTCCAGACTCAAAAGTATGTCACACCCTTCTACCCCCCACACACTTTTTTAGTCATTTCTTTTATTGATAATAACAAGTTTTAAAATTTAAATAAACAAGGGTTTTGATTTGTATTAATATAGTCTACAGTACTAGAAATAGTAAAATTATAAAATATATATTACTACAAACAAAATATTACAATTTGAATCACATTGTAATTTACTGATCTAAGGATTATTATATTTCATATTTTGAGTAAAATAAAATTTTCCCGTTTTCTTACCTACCAAATTCTTGACTTATTCCCGTTTTTTCCTGACCACTTCAAATTCCCAGCTAATTCCAGTTTTCCCGGATGGTAGACACCCTTTTATTCTATTTAAAAATATTTAATGGAATAAAATGTTTTTATCCACTGCGTGGGTGCACCATTGTAAAGAACTTGTTTACATCATGATCAATTACATGGTTTAAATTCATTGGTCACCATTTTGAAGCTATATTTGATAGACCTTTTGTGAAAGTACTGTGAACAATATTTTTTAAGTGGAATAAAACGATGAATAAGTTTGTGCCTGACCTCAAATAAATGTAAATAATATTGTTCTAAATTACTGAGGTTAACCTCCATTCATATATTACAATATATTTCCATTACAGTTATCTAAAGTGACGGATGTCAGCTGTTGGCATAGGGATACACTAGGGACTATTTCTAGTAACTTTTTGAACTGTCTTCCAAGTAAGGTTGAGTGGGGAATATATTTTAATCTAAGGTCTGCCAATGGGCAGAGAGAGAATTCAGTTGGCAGAATGTGAGTTACTCAAAATTTTTATCATCTTTTTAGCTCAGGATCAAAAAGTCATACCATTTGTGATATGTGCACAGCTATATGTAGAGAGTAGCCATGTTGAACAGAGTTTATATATAAAAATGTTTACCAGCATAAACCTTATGTAGATCACAATAACAAACCAAAAACAGAGCATTCAACCATAGCAAAGATTTGTTCTAACCACATTTTGATTCACTAGACAAGACACGATGGCAGTCATGTTTATTCGAGAAATGTCACAGAGTTGAAGTTATGGTAGTAATAAAAAAAACATGTGTATAGCATGAAAACGTACCAAGACGTAGTGAAAACTAATTATGAAAATGCATGTAATTTTGGCCAGTTGTCTTTGACATTGAAAAAAGGCTTGTTGCCAAAGCTCAACATTCAAGCATAGTTCCCGGTTTCCTTAATAGAAGCTCCCCTGTAAAATCTAATATGATAGAAGACAACTTGTTCAAGAAAAAGAAGATTTACTAAGCACCAACGGAGGATTAAAACTGCCTACAGAAAGTGAGTGCAGCTTGGGCTGGACAAAATCAGAGTTATGATGTGTACTATAATTTCAGTGCTATTTGGGCAGTTACAATCATTCTTAAAAAGTGTTGCAATATAAGTTCCTAAAAAAAGGTACTAATTGTTACAGCACTCAAACTTACTACTGTTAGAGCACAAAAACTAGCTAAGAACATGCCATTAGTGTAGTTATCAGGTGTAGCCTTTTAAAATACCTTTTCCTAACCAAAAAACTTTGTGATGATTCTTATTCTCTATAGTTGAATAAATAAAGTAAAGCTTTCTATATTTACACCAAACTAATTGAAAAAATATATAAAAATTTGTTTTGTTTTCTATCATATCAACTGGTAATAGACACCCTATATTATTTAGAGAACATTTAAAAACAATAGAAAATCAATTTTATCCCCC
>CABFVZ010003390.1:7679-53445 GCA_902151445.1 Timema monikensis | reverse complement strand
CCCCAAACAGTGACTAATAGAGTAATTATCTTCCAAGTTTATAAATGAATGTCAAGAATAATTTGAGTAATTTAGTTAATAGAACACACAAACACACAAAGCCAATGTTAGCTTGATTTTATTTTCCATTCCAAACCCTCCTACCTGTTTGGCTAGGTGACAAGCTCTTGCCGGTGAGTTTATTATTTCATAATAGAAAACAGAAAAATTCAGAGCTAGCCCTAGTCGAATTGGATGTGTTGGTTGCATTTTTGACTTTGAAATATCAAATGCTTCTTGATAGGCTTTCTGAGAATCGTCCACTACCGCTGATGAGTAAAACAAAACATAATCAGATTTGATTTTTAGAAGAGAAATCTAAATGGATAAAAAAAAAAAAACTAAATGCAACCATGCCTTACCAAACTATTTATAATTTTTTTAGTATAACTAAATTTTCCAATAATCGTAAACCAAAACCATTTTGTTTGATGCATGGAGTTTCAAAAGCATAAGGAATAAGCAAAAGAGTTGTAGAATAATTTATTAAATGTTTACTTTTATAACATGAGATAAATTGAATTTTTCTTATTAATACCAAATAATTAATAGCATTTGATTCAATGGTTGGTAAGGAAGCTTATATGTCAACAAATACATTTCATTTCACACATCCAGTAGCAAACTATAGCTGTCTTAAAAAATAATGTATTAAAAATTAATTACCATTTTGGCCCGAAAAGAGTACAGCCTCGCAAATAAGACAAACAAATTTTGAAGGTGTTCTACATAAAAATATAAGGTTTCGAATATACCTTGAGGTGAAAACTTAAAAAATTTGAGTGTTTTATTTTATCTTTATGTAGCTTCTTCTCATTCCATTGTTTACATGAGAGGCAAGGGAAGACTCTTCAACACGATCACTCATATGCAGATCTGCCATGAGTGATATTTTAATATCAGTAACACAGCAAGAGATTCTGCCAGCAACTAACAATGACCTACTGAATTAACAGTTAAGTGACACTCGAGAGTGAAAATCATCTAGCTTGCTTCACTTTGATAAGGAGTTTATTAATAATGCCCCTGGCTGATAAAGTTTCAGCATGCTACAATGATATGCAAAAATTTGACTTTTTTTTTTCAATGAGAAATGTTAGGCTGCACATTTAGTACAAGTATAGTTTTTGGAAGGACATTTTTAGGAGAAAGCATTGCACTATATTTGGGCCAATATGGTAAGAGCGTTATTTTTAAAAATAAAATATCCAAGAATTTCCAACGTTTATTTGATAAATGACCAAGAAATTTTATCTATAATTAAACAAATAAGTAATTGTTTATATGTGTATATATTAGAATATAACAATCTTTCCCACAAAATAAATACTATACATAAAAACACTCCATTTTGTTCATTACTAAAAGATCAGGTTGACCTAAAGATGCGGGTCAGTCTAAAACACAAAATATACAAGTGCTAACTTTAAATGATTAATTTAAAAAAATATAATCAGATTAAAATGTGAAACTTTTTATTGTCTAATATTAAAATCAGTAATTTGGAGATATTTTTCTGCTTTAATAACTAGATAGTGCTAATGGATAACACTAGTGGTTAAAACAAACGTCATCCACAATTAATTTAATCCTCCCATAGCATGGAAAGGAAAAATACAAGCTTAAAATATGGTCACTACACTTACCATTGCTTGGTTCTTTTATTGGACAGGGCTCTTTTTAAGTCTCAAGGCCTGACTAACTTTTAATAAGTTATTTTAAATCAGGTAATATCTCTTTTAAGTAATTTCACTAAAAGTATTTGAGAAAATAATACTCCACTTGAAAAGCAATCTGATAATTTACATGGTTTAGTAAACAATCTAAAATAATTAAGCCTAATAGAATTCCTGGGTTATGACACTCAGGTCTCTATTCAAGACCAGGTAAATGATTATAACTATAATTTTGTTTAATGTATTCCAATGTATTTTTATGTTTGTGTGTATGCCCCACAAGTGGGTTGCCCAGCAGAAGAAAAAAGTCAAGTTCCCTAGCAAGGCATATGGGAAACTAGGGTCAGATAGTAATTAGGATCTGAATGAAATAGTAGGAAAAGATAGAGCAAGGTTTGAAGAAGTGTTAGGGAAGGAAGGATGGGGAGAGAGAAATGAGGAGTGTAGAAGGCTGTTGAAGCTATGTGCAAGAAATAGGATGAAAATGGCAAACAGTTGGTATAAGAAGGAAAGAGAATGTCATAAGATCACTAGATACAGTTGGGACGGGGAGCACGTGGGCGAGAGACTACTTTATCATGAATGAAGAAATGAAATGCAGACCATAGACATAAAGGAATGGAAATGTAGGAGAAAGATAGTAAGAAAAGAAAGAAGAATAAGAATGTGGGGGCTAAAATACGAAGAGGAAAGAGTTGTACGTAAGAAAGGCAAGAAGCATACCCAAGGATGAGAAGCAAAGTGTAGAGGTTGAATGGGAAAAGTTTAATAACAGTCAAGTGGCAGCTGCAGGGTAGGTATGTGGGAGGACAAATAATAAGAGGAAGTGTAAGGAGACACCCTGATGGAACAAAAGGGTGAAGGAAACAGTGGAGGAGAAGAATAAAGCATTCAGAAGGACTTTTAAGAATGGGAATGAGGAAACAGAGAGAGAATATAGGGAGAAGAAGAGAGAAAAGTGAGTTGTACAAGAAGTCAAGGATTGGATGCTAAAATGGACAAAAATGCTGGAACGAGATGTGGAAGGAGTTATATAGCCAAGTAATAAACAGGAGGAGAAAGAAAAGACAAGAAGTTTGAAATGATAGATGAAGAAGAACGGAGCTTGAAGACATGAGAAGAAGAAAAGGAACTATGTATGAGATATGATGAGAAAGTGTTCAATCCTGGAGAGGAAAGGGATGAGAGTGAAACAAAGGAGAAGGCAAAAATAGCAGAAGAGAAGGAAAGAGGCCCCATATGAAAAGAGGTGGAGGGCTCATTAAAGTGGATGAAACAAGGAAAAGTAACAGATGTTGAAGAAATGATAATAGCAGCAGGTGAAGTAAATATAGAATGGTTATCAGTGTCATTTATTCAATGGAAGCAAAGCTTCCCTAAAATTAAAGAGGGAAAAAGGAAAATAAGAGTAAAATGAAAATAAAACAAATTATTATTATAATTAGAAACCTCTCCAACAAATAAACCAAGTTGAGTTTGCGGCCTTCTTTCAGAGCAAGCCGTTCTTTCTCAGAATGACCGGCAAACAGCCAGCTGGTCTCGCTCACTCTTTATTGCGCCAATCATTTGTTTCTGGGTCTGTCCAGCCCTCATCGGGGAAAGGGGAGCAGTGTTTCCCTAGGCAAGTATTAGCGCAAAGGTTTACTATGATGATTGGTGTATAAGCGTACGTTTAATATTGTTAAAATCATATTTAATAGGTTATTTTAACTGATATTTACTGTTTCTATATATAATTATGGGCACACTATTACAAAATAACATATTTATCACTAATTTACACTAAGTTTGGTTATATTTTACAGAATATTGACGCTTGCTTGATCATTCAAGGGAAGTGGTTTGTTTCTTTGTTTGTTGTGGTTTGTTTGTTGACGAGTGCATCAACAAGATGTACAGCAATGGAAGAGGGGGGCTGCTGTGTATCCATTAGACATATTTTGAGGTGTAGTTTTTCATCTCAGTTTTTTGACAAGAAAACTAAAATAATTGAAACAGGCAGACCCACTCCATCTTCAGGCGACCTATAAAAAATACTTTGACGTTTCAATTATTAATTTTATGAAAGTGTATAGTAAATATTAGTGTGCTGTGTTGGCAGAAAATCATATAGTTGACTTTACTAATGATAATGATAATGGCATATAGTTTTGAATTAGGATTTATTCTACAAGGCAGGCCAAAGGTCATACTTATTGGCAGGTCACAACTCAATATAAAATTTCGGCAATCGAAAATAACTATCATTAACAGAATCATCATACTATCATTAACAAAATCATCATAATCATTATTACTATTATTATTAGAGTTAGAACTACACTTATTATTTAAATATATATATATAATTTAATGATTGCAGTAATATTTCTATGATTAAAATTAAGTTTTATTCTATGAATTGTTTGTGCCACCCCCCCCCNCCTTCCTTTCTTCCACATAATCCTTTAACTATACAAAAATAAAGAAAAAGACCAGTGTGAGCTTCCAATTAAACTAGGGTTCATCAGAACCCCTTTATTGTAGCCTCATTTTCTTCCCTTGTCCAGAATTTACAACACGCCACTGATAGTTATACAGGGTGCTGAGCGTAGTTTGGAAGGAGAGCAAGGTACCAGAAGACTGGAAAAAGGAGTTAAAATACCTATTTTAAGGAATGGAGAGAGAAAGAGGTGTACAAATTCTAGGGGGATTACAGTGATGTATCACTGTACAAAAATATATGAGAAAAATAGAGAATAAGAAATTAAATGAAAGGAAGATGGTGAGAGTAACAGCACAGATTTAGGGAAGAGAGAGCTACAAGAGATTTAATCGTTGCCATGCAACAACTAATAGGAAAAAAAGGTATGAATATGGGAAAAACTTAGTGATGGTATTTATGGATGTGGAGAAGGCATATAATAGCGTGGATAGAAATAAAGTTTGGGAAGCAATGGAGGAGGCCGAAGTGGAAAGAAGAGTTATAACGAGCGTGAAAAGCAAGTATGTGGATAACAGGAGTTGTGTTAAGACAGAGTAGAATGACGGATTAGTTCTAAATAAAAAATGAAGTGAAGCAGGGGAGTGCCCTTCACCATTACTATCTGTAATGGTAATGGTAATGGTAATGGTAATAGAAATGGTCATGAATAAAGTGAAAAGAAAACTCGGGGAGGAAAGAATGAAAACCATGATGTTTGTTGATGACTTTATATGGGGGGAGAAGGAAGAGGAAGTACAGGAACAAGAATGGAATGAGGAAGTGAAAGAGTGTGGAAGTAAATTTAACACGACAAAGTATGAAGTGGTGGTAATGACAAGAGGGTAATGCCAAATAACTTATTAGTTTGGATGGAGTAGAGCTGAGAAAAGTACAGAATGTAAAATATCTTGGAAGTGTGATTGAGGAAAAAGGTGGAACTAGAGAGGATTTAATGAGAAGAGAACAGGGAGTTTTATTCTATAGGTGTGTAAGAGACCTGCTATGAAAAAGAAATAATGTGCCCTTGAAGTGTAAGAAAGTATTGTAGAGGGCGTACTTTGTATCCATTGTCACGTATAATGCAGAAACATGGACATTGAATGTTTGAGACTAGGAAAGTAGAAGCCATGGGAATGAAGTTTGTGAGGAATATGTTAGCTCTCACGAGGAGAAACAAGATTAGGAATGAAATTATTCGGGAAAGAGTGGAATATATAAGATAGTAGAGGAAGCAAGACTAAGATAGTATGGTCATGTAATGATGGAAAAAGGAATGTGCCAAAGAAAATGTTGAAATGATGTATGAAAGAGACTGCAAGGGTGGTCAAGAAAGAGATAGGTGGAGCAGATAAAAAAGTGTTCAAGTGAGAGGGGAGAATGGAAGAAATTAAAGGAGGAAGAATGGTTGAAGGATAGCGGAAGGAGGCAATTTACTAAACTGACCCGACCACAGGCTGGAAACAGGTGATGTTATTGTTGTATTGTTTCAGGAATGGTCTGTCATAGGTCTTGTGAATGTTCGTCAGAACTATAATAATGGAAATTGAAATTATTTTTACCAACTATATTTCTAGCATGGTCAGATGATCTGATTTAAAATATAATATTGAAAGTCTGAGATAAAATACCTACGCTGGATAGCCAAAAACTATTAGTTGGAAATTTATATTCATTGGACTTGAGCTAGTCATCTGTGGATTAAATCGTGAAGGGAGAAAAGTCAAAAGTTAAACAACATGTTGTAATGACCTTGTTATGGGGCCCTTTCCTTTACTGGATGAGGTTTATTTTTTTAAAAGAAAAGTATGTAAATTTCCTTTCGTGATTCATTCATGGATGACTAGGCAAAAATCAAGGATTTTATTTGCAGTACAAGATTATAAATCAACTTTATTATTAATATAATTTTAATTAATTATTATTTATTTTAATGTGTTTTAAATCCATAAGGTATTTTCAAAAGTAAATTTAAATATAATATGTATTAAACCATCCTTTGTTTAAGGTTTCTTCCATTCCATGTTATAAAGTATGGTGATGAGTCATCCAGGTTTTAATTCAAACAAATTTTAGACGACCAATAAGAAGCTAGCTTTCAAAATTTAAGCCAATCAAGAGCTCTCTTATTGGTTGGTTTGACATAGAGAAGGATGTACCGGAGGAAAGGGGGAAAGTCAGATATCAAGGGCTGGAGAAAGCTTCTATGCTTTACTCCGCATCAGTTTGCCAAACAAAGAGGAACTATGTCATCGTAATATTGAATTTGTAACAATAAAAGTGTGGATTCATCGAATAAATAGTGTATACATGTTGAATTGAAATGGTTTCAGGAATTATTAAACTGAGTTCCTAAAAGTGGAGGGCTAATATAAGTGAATTGTGTAGTGCGTGAGGTGCATCATTGCAATTATCATCTGGCAGCGTGTAAAAAAACTAAGCAACACGAAAACTGGCACCCCAAGATGGACGAGTAGTGCGTGAACGTTAAGTATCGCCATACTTGACACCCCATCGTGGGGCAAGAAAAGATATGCAGGGTCGCCATAATGTATGAAATATACTGAAATTACTCAATAGTGGACACCTTCCAGAGTCAAAAACATCTAAAAGGTGGTCGTTGTTTGGAATAATATTTTTCTAAATCATACTTCTTGAGCACAGTTTAATCTATATGAACCTATATAATTTGAGTATTAATTACAACAATATAATTACAGCACTATACAGTATTATACAACAGGTAGTTATGACTAATGAATAAATATTGTACATAACTTACTGTAGAGATTGCATAAAACACAGAATAGGCAAATGAAATTAAATGTGAAGAGCAGGTCTTGTGTTTGTGTTAACGAGCAGACAACTGCTGGAAGATCCCTCGCTGATGGCTCAGATAGAGTGGGAGGTTTGACCTTGTAGTGCCTTGGTTAATTCTAAATAGGCCAGTTTAGAAACTTTCCCTAGAGGAGGGGAAGCAGGACTCCTCTTATTTAGCTCAAGACAGTGGCATTCCTGACATTCCTATGGTCAAACATTGTAAATATGCTTATTTAGAAGTGTTTGTTTGCTTCTGTTATTGAGAAAGTATGTTATTGGAAGATTATTTAATCGTAAGAGCCCTTGTTATTTTGCCGGTGAAATTTAAACTGTCCATTATAAAGAGGAATCTGCTATTCAGTGGTGTCAATTAAAGATTTTACTGTACTAGAAATATATCATGTGCAACCAAATAAGCATATATGATAAAACTGGATTTCATAACATTTTTCAGAGCTTTGGGAATGTAAATGAAGTAGATAGAGAAAGACAGGATCGCTTATAATTTTTGGTATGCATGATAAATAAAGATCTTTCTGGTTTCCATTTCATTTCTTTGAAACATATTGCCAATCTAAATTACTTCAGAATTACAAACTCATATTTCTATACACTCTTCAAGTTTCCATTTATTATGACTTGTTTATAACCAAAATTTTTAAGATCACATCCTGATGTTTAAGAGATTATCGTGTTTATTTAAAAAATTTAAAATAAAATTATTATGTTTGTATGCATACACCAGAAAACATATTTTTCCTGCAATTGATTAGCTTGGAATTATTTTGGATATGTGATGAGCATATCTGAAAACGGCCTATGAAATTTTCTCTATTTATGCACAAAATTTCATACATTCTACATGTGCTGCTTTTAATGACAAGTTCAGTCATGGTTTACCAATCACTCAATCGATCAATAAAACATGGACTTAATTGAAAATTATTCTTGATAAAATATCACAATTTAAAAAGATGTATTAAACACTGATATATTTGATGGAAAAAAACTGCTTTGGTGGTCACATGGGTTAAGTCGTCACTCTCACAATAGACTACACTACTGTTAAAAGGGAGATCTGGTTTATAATCCCAGTTGAGTGTATTGAGGGTGGTTTTTCCTAAATGCTTTTCTACTCTCCCTCCACACAGATGTGGGTACACTTTCTCTAAATTCAATCTTCCTTGTCCATAATTAATTTGTGTGATTAGTATTAGTGTAATCACTGGGTGTCCAGCCAAAGTATTTTTTTTTAATTCCCTGACTTTACCAGAGCCATTTCCCAACTTTTCCAGTAATGCTATTTTGGACACATATGTCACACTATGAAGTGTTAGAAGATATCAGCCTAAACAGATGGGTCGCAGCATAGTGCAATCTAAGCTAGATTTCAATGAAATAATAGAGAAACATTAAAATTCGCCTTACACCAGTACAGCTTAAAATAGTTGCGAGACATATTTTTTAGTTTCTTCTTCCTATAATGTTATCAATTCTTACACATGCACATAACCTTTATTCAACTTTGGCTAAAGACACACAGTAGAGTGGTTTAAGAGATAACATGAAAATCACATGGTGACCTAGAATTGAGGTTAGAATGTTCAACTGAAGTCAGACACTTTAGCTCAGTTTGCTTACTGAGAAAAGGGTACCAGGTTCGATTCCCAGTATGGCATTGGTGAATGTGGGTTTACCCTTTCAAAGTGACGAATTAACGGGGGACTGGATGTTGTGAGCTGTCATAGTCTTAAAGTAAGATTAAAAGGCATAATATGAAGTTACAACAGCCAGCCAATAGTGGAAAAATATGATGAATAAAAAACTGACCCAGGCCATAGCTGTGAAACAGTAATGGATGTAGAGATGCTTAAGTGGGAGAGCTGTGTTAAAATAGATTATAGGTGTGTATTAACTGGAAGAAATATAATATTTTTACTATTGAAAATTAAAGTGTTTTTTTTAGTGAACATGTGAAAATTCCAGAAATTTGATCCAATTCCCTGACTTTTCCCTGTTTTCCAGGTTATTGGACACCCTGGTGAGTACATACACATAATCTGAGCGGTATTAAGACACGGGGCCCCCCCAAAAAGATAGATACTTTCAATTTCATACAATACATTTGCAATTTTTAAATATCTGTGTAAGTCAAATTAATGTGAAATGTCTGGTAACACTAGCACCACCATGTTTAGATCCGAAGCTACTCTTCAAGTAAAATGGGGTTGAAATATTTTGTGTATAGATTATTATAGATTCAAGCCTTTTACAACGAGACTAATGAGTGTTTTGATCCAACAAATCTGAAATAACACATACATAACTAATCACGCTGTCCTCTTACAAGGTAGGCAGAAAACAGTGCATAAAGCTCAAAAAACAACTTTGTACTTGATCCATCCTAACTTTCTCCACACTTCCCTATTTTTGCATATTCCTATCACTTCAACAACATCCATATAGAGTATTTTATTCATAAAACTCATGTCTCTCTTTCCACACATTCATGTACAACATTTAACCACATCTTACATAGCCTACCCCTTCCTTCTGATCCACACACTCTACCTTCATATATTTTATTCATCACTCGATCCACTCTCATCCTCTCAACATGCCCATGCAAATGTTGGTTCACAAAGACCTATTGGATTCCCTATCAAACCGCACTCCTTCAGAACCCAATAACTACTTAATGTATACCTTTCTTATATATCTCATTCCAACTAGATTCACCATGCTCTTGTGGTTCTCCTGAAAAACCAACATTTCATATCCATACAACAATGTCTGTGTTAATACACCTTTAAATACTGCCATCTTGTCATGAAATAATTATCACCACTTATTTAGACCAACCTGCTTTGCCAACTGGCAGGCTTTGTCTGGGGAGTTGAGTATTTCATAATAGAAGACGGAGAAATTGAGAGCCAGGCCAAGCCTGATGGGATGGGTAGGCTGCATTTTTTCCTTGCTTATTTCAAACGCGTCCTGGTATGCCTTCTGAGAATCTTCCACGACAGCTGAAAAGTTAGTAATATATTTTTGTTATGCAAAGCATGCACTCAAACAATTCAACAACACAAATAATTTAAGCAAAGAAAACATGCGTTTGTAAATATTTATATGAAGCTTACATTTTGATGCATAAATGTATGGGTATTAATTTTCTTTTTCTTTTTAAGTTAGAGGTGTTACAGAAAAATAATTTCTAAAAGAAAACTATATAAATACTTTCCAATGCAATAAGAAGAACATTTGCACCTAAATACAGGTTGAAGCATATTACAAGATACAAGATATAAAACAGTATTTAGAGTAAATATTAATTCACATGAGAAGGAGAGTGATATCAATTTCACTTTAATGATAATGTATTTAGTATTGAAAAAATTGCTATGGTTTAATGTTTTATGTTAGTCAAGTAAATGATAGCAATGCTTAGTATTTTTGTGCAATCAATTACAGAAAAATTATTCTCATCCGAGTACTAAACATTGACTACTCCAAGGATGTAATTAAATAAAAACAAAGAATGAGAATAATAAATCTTTAGGAATACACCTTGAGAGAGAATGAGAAACTAATAGAGAAAATTTCAACTACAGCGCTCCAGGTTGGGATTAAAGTTTGGCCCACCTCTTATGAGTCAAATATAGGAGTGTAACCAACATCAGCCTTGTCAGATACAAAAGGTTCAGTATACTGTACTTGGTAAACTAAAAAGTATTTTCTCATAAATATTAATTAATATCCATCCCGCACAGCGTTGCCCATGACCCATCTACAGATTCCAAATGAAATGTTATTTCTGAAACGTGTTGTCTTTCTCTGTTTTCTCCTTGTCAATTTTGTACACTTTTTTTTTCCGGGAGGATGCAGCATATTTTTATCACAGTTATCTCTGAAACCTAATTCTAAATCAGATTTAACAATATTTTCTTCAAAAATTTGTTAAAAACAGCTGAATTAAAAAGATAATTAAACATTTTGCTTCGAGGAGCATTCCATCCATCTATGTTAAACATTTCAGATCTCTGCGTTCTGTTCTTTTCATCAGATTTGATAAAATTTTAACCGGTCAGTAAGTCAAATATTAAATTGAATTAAATATTTTGTCTTCTTAATAAGCATGCCTCTTATTAGACTTTTTATACAATCTTGATGCACAATTTATCATAACTATCTTGTAAGTGATAACATGTGCACTACAAATTGGAACCTATTTAAATCTGTATGTAATGTTGTCAATCCACAAGAAAATCAACTAGACTTATGCTCCCGGAACTTAGAGAATCAAGTTAGGGGCACATTTTGAGACATAACTTCATCCAGAACATTTCTGAAAACAAGATGTTAAGGAAAAAATTGAGGGAAAGACCAAGGATGCCCTACCTAAAGAACACAATCAGTGAGATGGAATGAATTTCATATACTGAAATGAAGATCACAGGGGACCGAGAAATATGACATGAGAGATATGATGACCTTTAGTAAATTATGATCAACAAAATAGCAGCAAGCTGATAATTCATCATACACATTTAATGTAACTTGAAATGTACTGCTACTCATAAAATACTTTAAATTTACAAAAATGAGCTTAAAGTATGAACAAAAACTTGAAATAAACACCTAAATCAAACACGCATTTTACAAATAGGCCATGAAAAGTGTTTGGTAACTAAACTCTTGCATTCTGGTATACATAGTATTGATTTGCAAATATATGCTTCAGGAGTAGTAGCTACCCCTTGCCAACACAACCCTATCCAGTCTAGTTGTAGTGTCTGACCATGAATGTGTATTTTTCCAACAATACAAGCAAAGAGGATCCAAATTCATTGCCTACATTAACTTCTATTCAACAACTGTATGATTAAAAAATAGGTTTGATTATTTATGCATTTATAAAATATCAATAGTATTTAAAAATACAGTGAGACCTCCATATATTAAACTTCTGTATGTTGAAATTCTCTATGTACCAAGGTTTATGTGAATCCCCACGACATTTCAGACGACAATATGAGAGAGTAATTCTTTATAGAATTTTATTCAAAACTAATCAAGATTTTCCCCCTGAAATGATGATAGTATAAGAAAAACATGTGAGAAAAAATAGAATGGAGAAGTCGCAAAAGGAAGAAGGAAATGTTTGGTCATTGTAACGCCGACGGGTCGCCTAGCGGGGTGGTATTGTTTCCACACCCCTCTCACCCCTTTCCTTGAGTAGCCTTCTTCTACTATAAATCAGTTTTAGGCCCCCCCCTAAGCCCTCTAAAAAGAGATTTTGTCAGAGTTTAACACAATATGGTGTGGTCTTCCACTCGCCGAAAATGTTCCTGATGTATTTCACAGACTTAAGTATGAACACTTTTATGATGAGTATTCATCAAAATTTACTGTGCATCAAGACATTAGAAAGTTTTTTTCACACAAATGTGAATCCATTTTAATACTACTATGCCTGTTTTTTAAGGTATGTTCAACACATTTCTCCTTGTTTGTTTTAAATTATCTTTATAGTCATAAATTGTATATATGTGATTCATATTCACTTGATTAGGAAATATTTCTAAATACAATAGACTACAGAATATCATGCGTAAAATGATTGTTTCTAAGATATTTACATAAAAGTTACTATATCAAATTTTTTATGGAACCATCAACTTCGATATATGGAGGTCCGACTGTATACTTATCCAATATAAGTGCTTAAAAATGTCTAAAAATTACACAAACCAAGAGAATTTGTCCCAAAAATCCAAAATGAGAAAAAAATTTTAAAAAATCCACAGCCAGACAATGAACAGAATTGATGTAAACTTGTATTGTTTGTGATGTACCAAAAAAGATGACATGTCAGAATCAAAATATGGCTGGGCCCTAATCATTCGTAAATCCAGTGATAAAACATAGAACTTTACATGCAAACAGAAAAATGAGTTTGTTACCAAAATTCATATTAGTGCACACAGAGTGTAAAATGCCAAGCAACCCCTAGATTCAAACAAGGTGTTTCACACAACAAATCGTGTCAATGCGCACTAAGCTAAAAATATAACTCATATCTGGCTAATATCAAATTGCTTGAACTCATTAGTAACTCAAACATTTTGCGTTAATTGTGTTAGTCTAATAATGAAAAATAGAATATTTTGATACTTACTATTTCGTGTTTCGCCAGTAGCAACTTCTGCTAAATACCTGTAGTAATCTCCTTTCATTTTAAGGTAGAAAACTTTGCTCTCAGGATTGCTTGCTTTGGCAATCAGGAATTTATCAAGAAGACCCTGAAATTATAACAGAATTAAATAAGCCTAAATATAAATAAGCTTCTTAAATCCAGACATTTTGAACAAACAAGTTATTTTGGCAGGTTAACTAAAAACGGTTTAAAATTATTTTTTTCCAAACATATTAAATATAGTTAGATTTGTAATACTTCACAGCTATGCTAGTTTGATAAGCTGAGGCATAGTTTTGCCTGTAAAATGTAATTTGTAGTCAGCTAAAATAACAGTGCTGATTTGTTTCCGCATTTAAAAAAGTCACATATATCAAGGGTTTTTAATGAAAATGCCTTAATAGTTCCCTAAATGACCACTCCATCATCCAGCTCCCTTGCAAGCTGTTAAAAGTTTATGAAAATACTGCACCTGACATAAAAAAAAGATTTTTTTCTCTCTTTTAAGTGCTGTTCAGAAAAAATGTGTTGAGCGAGGGTGGATGGAAATATGTTTGAATGACTATAGGCCTATAAGACAATATTTAATATGTGTATACATTTGAATAATTAAAATGAGATGTCTGTACTTAACCCGCGTCTTTTAAAGATTTTGGAAACTACTAAATTTCCCCTGTGCTCTGGGGTTTTTTTTAAACAAGCTGGTTATCCTTGTGAGACACCTAGACCTATATTGAATATACTAAATAAAACAAACTAACCAAAACATCATAACAGATCTCTCTTAGTTCCTTCTCAACCTTTTCTCTGTACTCTTTGGCCATTTGTTGTTTCCTTTCGGAACCTTCAGTCTTCTGTTCAATGGATGAAATTACTCTCCATGAGGATCGGCGAGCCCCCACTACATTTTTATATGCCACTGAAAGGAGGTTTCGTTCTTCGTTTGAGAGTTCCACACCTGTCTCGGTGACTGATTTCATGGCAGCAGCCATGTCATCATAGCGTTCTGCCTGTTCGGCAAGCTTGGCTCGCTGGACCAACTCTTCTTTATCCACAGACATTCTAAGTTATTACTTGGAAACACTGAAATAAAAAAAAATTGATAAATTTCAGTAAAAAATGACAAAATAGAGACATTCCAAAGTGTTTAGGAAGAAATACAAGTGATAAAAAAATTGAGTTATCACTTTTAGGGACAAGTTTTTTTCATCGCATCTTGGCACTGATTATACACATTCATTAATTAGTCTAAGTATTGTAAAAGGGATAAGGAAGGTAATTTTTTTAGGAAACGTACCCACCTTTGCGTGGAGGAATAGGGAAAACCATATAGAAATTACCTAGTGTGCAAATTTTGCAATTGTAACGGAAAAAAAAGACACCACAAATCTGCACCAGTAAATCAATCAAATAACTCAAACCAGACCAAAACTCCATAAAATTGATGAGCAATGCAGCAATGCAACAAATGAAACTAGAAGTAATTTCATAATTTGCATTACAGTTTACAAAAAACATGTTTATGAGTAGACTATCTTTAACATAACCCTAACAAGGGGTTTGAATGTTTTAAAATTATCAAGAAAATGAAAACTTTGAATCTAATTTACAAACGTGGATAGTTGTATATTGCTACATAATAGTATGTGACCAGTTTTATAAATGGGACAGATCTATAAATATATATAATTAATAGTTAGAGACTTGGCTAAGTTAATGTAAATAGGGGAAAAATATGTTTGGTTAAGAATTTGAGTCTTTTTCCGCAACAATCCCACAGATGAATTATGAGGAATGGTGCTTCTCTATAGTGATACTATACAATTTATCAGTTAGTTGATTATTTTTTTTTAATATTTATGTGAAGTCTTCAATGCGCACTTTCAAAACTGACACACATGAGAATTTCTAATAGCAAGAGCGAAAGTGTTTACAAATTTTGCCAAGAATGTATTTTAAAATACCTTCCAGGGTTCTTATACATACCACAATCAACATGGGACCGATTGCTTTACTTTCCCTCTGAAGAAAGTTGTGCTACAGATCTTTATCGCTCAAGAAAAGTCTGCCAAACCCAGCAGAGTTTTAACTCACAAACATTGGGTTTAGAGCTGAGCACTTTACCCCAAGACCACTGAGGTCGACAATTAAGCATATAACATTAATTGTTTTTAGTGGTGTGCAAAGCTTCAAAAAGTCGAAGTTCAAATCTCTTTCGGTTTTGACTTCGAAATCTACAATAAGCTTCGCATGTTTGAAAAAATTTGAAGGAAGGATAAAACTTCGATAAATTATCAAACCATTTAATTTTATCTTACTAAAAAGATATATTTCAATATTAAATATTTTTAAAACCGTTACTAAACAGAATTTTAACACCGACAAGTAATTTAACTACCATAATGTAAGCATAGATCAAAAGTGGTTAAGTAAATGTTATTATATTCACTATTGCCAACATAATTTTGTAAGCAATAAAAATACCTACAAAGAAATAACACCAAGCTCACTGGTATGAAGCAGAGAAAGTGCTTTTGTTGTGCTATTATCCCAGCTCACGTCTAATGTTTAGTCCTCAATATTCTATCTCTTTGGCAATGTCTGTGACAAATGTACACATGCACTTTGGTGCATAACTTTTTCAGAGCTTCTTCACATTTTCTTTACTATTTAAAATGGCTGATAGGGAAAATGGGAAGCGAAAAAACAATGTAATTTATAATTATTATGAGAGAAATTCAGATAAAAAGACATGCATAAGTAAAGTCTGCAAAATAATTTTATCAACTCAGCAATGTAAGTACATATTAAAACTTTGTTGATACTTTACTAAGCTTATCAGTAAGCCTGTGTGAATTAATTATTAATACAGTCCTTAGGTAACAAATAAGGACATTTTCCCGGTCCTTTTTACTGACAAGATCTATTATTATTATTAGCACCGCGTCTTACTACCCATTCGGGTTATACGCACTTACGCTAATGTGTAATGGTAGGGTGATTGTGAGATGAAATGAAGGACCTACAGTTTAACGTGGAATCCGAACCACGGTGGAGGCCTGGTATTCCCCACATTCACAAGATGTCTTGTCAGAGGTGAAGGAAGGGTTTGGCAATCAGATAAATCTGTGCCGGGACCGAGGATTGAACCCCGGCCGCCAGCACAGAAGTCTGACACCTTACCCCTAGACCACCAGGTCACCGACAAGATCTAGATTATATAAACGTTATTTCAGTTAAAACAGTTTATTTATTGTGATATGGTATAAAAGTAGGCCTATTTGCTTAGGAAGTTTTTATACCATGCACTAAAGAGTTGTTTTTTTTATCTTGTTGCAGCTACAACTACAACACTACAGGAACATCTAAAAAAACATCCTACAGAATTAAAAGAGTATGAAAATGAAAAAAAAAAAAGGTGAATCCCCAAAATCCAAGACCAACACCTCAAAAAAGGAATCAACTCACTATGGAGGAAGTCCTATTCAAGAAAACAAAACTTGCTTCTAATGATCCCAAGGCACAGTCCATCACTAAAAGTATTGCTCTCATGTTGACCAAAAGCCTTCTTCCTTATACTTTTGTTGAAGAATCAGGATTTGTGAAGTTTATGGCTAATCCTAACATTGCGCCTCAATACGAAATTCCATGTTGAACACCTTTTTCAGCCAATTATATACCAAAACTCTTTGAGGATACTCAGATAAAAATAAAAGGTGTCCTCAAATTAGACTTACCATCTCTTCTATCCCTAAGTATCACTTCAGACGGTTGGACATCTGCAGCTGTTGACAAGTATGTGAGTGTAATTTGCCATTATTTAAGAATTGACTTTAGTTACAACTCCTTCACAATGGACACCATTTTAATGAATGAATCTAATACTAGTAAGAATATTAGCACTGCAATCAAACTAACATTGGAGGAATGGGAAATACCAGTACAGGAATCAAACATACCAATCTACTGCGTCACTGATAATGGTGCTAATTTCAAGAGTGCTGCTTCAATTTATTTTATTCATCGGCAGTGCTTTGCCCATACTTTACAGAATGCTATATCTGATTCAAAAAGAGAAACTCCGGGAGTTATCACTCTATTATCAAAATGCAAGGCAATAGTGGATCACTACCAACGCATCAGCTCAACTAAAAAGAGACTTCATAATATTCAAAAACCATTAAATTGAAAACAGCTGGAGGTAGTTCAATATTTTGACACAAGATGGTCTAGTGAACATGCCTGTTAAAGAGGCTGATTGAAATGCGGGGTGCAGAGCTGGCCAGCCTAAATAACATCAGCGGCACAAGACTGACTGACACATGGGCTAGTAGAAGTTTTACAACCCCTTGCTGAAGCAACAGAGGAGTTAAATGGTGACAGCTACCCGACTTCAACAATGGTGATGCCTGTTCTACATTGTTTGAAGTCACACTTGAATAAATGTTTAGTAAAGAAAATTGAGGGAATCATATACGCCAGGAATTTATCTAAATCAATCAAATCAAAGTTTAGAGTATACCTACTATCTATCCATGCTTACGGATCCACGTTTTCAAGGGGAGCTTGTTACTAAAATTGTTGCTGTAGCAAATCTGAGGTAAACAAGTATCGAAGCTTTGAAACACAACCGTTAGAAGAACAAGGAGGACCAAGTACAATCACTTCTTCTCTTTGGTCTGCGATTGATGAGCTACCAAATGAATCTCTCTTTGATTTAGTAACTGATTAAATTGAGAGATACTTAGGAGAAAAACGTATTCCCCGAAGAGAAGACCCTTTGATTTGGTGGAAGGAAAAAGGACAACCTGCTTACCTGAATCTAGCTAAGGTAGCAACCAGGTACCTGGGTATACCTGCTACCCAGGTCAGTAGTGAGCGATTGTTCTACACGGCAGGCAATATAGTTACGGAGAGGCGTCAAAATTTGCTTCTGGCACATGTTCGACAACTTGTGTTTCTCCATGATAATTTGTAAACTAACCCAACTTTATGAAACTATTTTTTTTCAATTCTTATATGTATGTTATTTTTTTTATATGTGGGCATTTTAAAAAGTTTATTATATGTTGATTATGGTTTTATTTGTTTTTATAAAGCTTAAAGCCAAATAATAATTACTAATGTAAGTGCAATATTATAATTTAACTTGTGGTTTATTATGTTTTCTTAAACACAAATCAATTCAAACATGTCAGCATATGAATATGGTGTGCTTTGACTTTTTCTGTACACCTTTCTTTTGACCTGGATGTACATACTGGTTGATTTAAAAATTAAAAGTAGTGTTAAGTGACATCAAGAAAATCCTAGGTAGCTTCTTCACAAGTTTCAAGCTTTGCGTGGCATTTAAAAAGTGGCCTTCGCACACCCCCATAAATACATAAAAGACTAGAGATTTCAATAGTACTAATTAAGGACTGATTATAAATTTTAATACAATCTGAAAATTAAACCAAAACACACCTGTATCACAAAATAATGTAAACTTTTAAAGGAACAGAAGAGTCCCAAGATCGCACCAAAGTATTGTAATGATACTGTTTTGGGCCCCTCACATTTATTTGAAAAGTCATGTGTTTTGCGTGTATAACCCGAATGGGTAGTAAGACGCGGTGCTAATAATAATCATGTGTTTTATTATGTCATATACAAATTAACTTTCATAAAACAGTTTATTGGTTTCAGTCATAATCAGCACTTTCAAGACGTCTCATTTACATAAAGTACAAGCTATAAATGCATTATACATAAATCCATGTTAGAAAAAAAAAAACCTTAAAAGAATTGTGCACAGTGAGGACAAATGACCAACAAAATCAACCTTCAGCTTAGTCAGGCACTACTATACAACTTAAACAATTTGTTTTATATTTTTCTTTAAAGAACTGTGGAGTCTGTTCATGATAGGTTTTTACCTGGATGACAGCTCAAAAATCATATGTTTAGGTTTTCGATTGCCAATACTTGTAAAAGATCACTGTTTTGTTACAAATGTTAAGTTTTTTTTAATACAAATCGAAACAGTATTTTAAACATAATTAAAAGTATTTATTCATCATTTTGGAACGTTATTGACTATGTGTAATATAGTGCCTGTATCAATACCTTTTAATACAGGCATCATATTTACTTGGAAAAGAGAAAATATTTGTAATTTTTTTTTATATATAATAAATTGTTTTATAAATATATTTTTGTATTTCAAAATATTTTAATCCAATGCGTGGGTGCATCATTGTAAAAAGCTCATTTATGTCATGTTCAACCACATTGTTTAAATTAGTCGGTCCCCATTTTGAAGCTATTTTCACTAGACCTTTTGTGGAAGTGATGTGAATAATAATTTTTTAAAGTGGAATAAAACAATAAATAAGCTTTGTGTCCGACCTCAAATAAAATATACAAATAATCTTGGCCTAAATTACTGTGCTTAACTATCACACTCATATTACCATTTTCATTACAGTCATCCAAATTGATAGATGTCAGATGTTGGCGTAGGGATATATTGAGGACTATTTCTAGTAACTTTTTGAACTGACATCCAAGTAAACTTAGGTCATGAATGAATGATTTTAACTTCAGTACAAGATTCTAAATTCAAACTATATCTTTATTAATAATAGGCCTACCACTTTCATTAATTATTATTTATTTTACTGAGTTTCAAGCTCATAAGGCATTTTCAGAAGTAAATTTGAATATATTATGTTTTAAGCCTTTCTATATATTATATTCTGAAAATTGAAAGGTCCAGGTGTCATTTTACAATTTTCAGAATATGATATCCAGAGTAATCCTCATTAAAAGCATAAATAATAGTTTTGGCTATTTGATTCCAAAAAGAGTAAATCCTACAGTGGGGTTACGCATATCATAGGATTATCACATAGCAGTGCGATAGCAAGATAACTGGTATCCCAACCCTGGAACGTATCAACGTAAAAACGGTATCAACATAGTATTTTAGCAAGTAATATGATACATGTTTATTATTATAGCCTATCCCAACCACACAAAACATAACCTTCCATGAAAAAACGTGTTTCTATAATGTTTCACAGTAAATATAGTATTTACAAACACACCAATTTGAAACTTATTACTAACAACATCGATGACATTAACTAGGCCTATGTTTCAAAAAACATCCCAAAAGTTAATCAATCCTTTTGACGTGAATAAGTCTTTAAATTTGCTACCATACGGGGGCAGTCCAAAAAACCTAATGATAACAAAATCGGGGGATACAGTTTGGCGTTGTAGTTTCGAATCTATCCTTTACATCCAAAATTAAATTATACCACTGGATAGCTAAAGGATCAAAGAATGCATTACGATACGCGAGAACAGTGACACATCGCGCGCGATGGAGGGGGAAGCGCCGCCATTTTGAGGTTATTTTGCTGCGTATCGAGATTTGCAATTAGTATAACTTTTGACTCGGAGAAGCTACGATGTTTGTTTAGGTTTTAATCATCAGCTGTCGTCAAATACATTACATATTCACGTACATTACGTATTCACGTACAACACACGGCCGTGTCCATGACACAGCCACACCCCATTTTTATTTGTTAAAGCATAAGAGGTTAGATTATGTTGGTCATTATAATCAAATTAACAACTGTGTACTAAGTACTAAGATATTTTGGACAACATTCTTTGGTGAGAGGAGAGAAAGTATCGCTTACACTTATACGTTTTTTTATAGTTAAGAATTATTATACACTTGAAACAAAACTGACTACGACCACAAGTGAAACATAGAAATGTAAATATTGACTTAACTTTGTGTTGATTCATGATTGTTCCTGGTGGATGACTTCATCGCTACATATTGCAATTAGATTTTTGTAAATTTTTAATTTACTTAAGTATGTAAGGTTAGGTTAATCTCGGTTGGGTAAAAACCATTATAATTATATAAATTAGCAAAAGTTTGAAAGTTAAGTTGAGGATAGCATGAAGCAAGGGCAAGTTTTTTTTTCTATGTCAAATTATTATAAATGTAATGTTTACTAGCACCTAAACACATAAGATTCTGAAGTTTCCGATTATTATAACAAAATAAACTTTGTAAAAAATGCCAAACCATAAAAAGAAGTCTTAAGCCCACCTAAATGGACGGATAACGTTCTGCCATAGCCTAAATTTGTTATCTTACATACCAAATGTACTAAATTTTTCTTTTTTAAGTGATAAACCTAAATTCTAAAAACGATAATTGTTTAAATTTATATTAACTTTCTACAGGACCGGTGCTTAAAAATACCAATCAGGCTA
Source organism: Timema monikensis (assembly GCA_902151445.1). Taxonomy (NCBI): domain Eukaryota; kingdom Metazoa; phylum Arthropoda; class Insecta; order Phasmatodea; family Timematidae; genus Timema; species Timema monikensis. The sequence continues at coordinate 31,964 of CABFVZ010003390.1, read as the reverse complement.
TGTGTTTTCTAGTATTTTTTTTTAACCATTTGAATTTTGTCATAACGTTTGTTTTGTTGATTGGAAACTTCAGAATCTTGTTGTATGTAGAGGTGCTATAAAACATTAAATTTTTCATAATTTAAATGAGGAAAAAATAAAGAATCACACCCTTGGATCACACTATAGCCATTTGGTTTTTATGTTTAACCTGTTAACTTTTTTATTTAGGTATTAATTTATGTTTTTAGTTTTTTGGATTTATTAAATCATTTCCCTTTAACATTCAAGTGTGGCTTTTTAATTGATTCATTTGTAATTGAAAGTTATGTGAGTTTTACTCTGTGACTAACCATTAATTGATGTTCCAAGATTATTTTTTTTTAAACAGGACAATAAGGCATTTGTGATTCATTTGTAAGAATTGGGTTTGATATGGAAAAAAGGTGAAATGTGTTTGTTGTTGACGATTATTGCAAGTTTCTAAAAATATCCTCTGGAATATAGTTTGAGGTGTGCCATGTGCTTGCGAGTGATAAGACGCATGGCCAGGGTGTCTATTTATTGGACTAGTTTTAAAATTCTAGTATATTAACAGGATATTTTACTTGAAAAATCCAGTATTTATGAAAGACTCTCATAATCAAATGATCCCTATTTAAAAGTATTACAGAATAGTTTATTTGGAAAAAATATTCATAAGGAACTTATTAAGCCAGTTACCACTTGAAATGAATTCTTTAAGGTCGTCAATAACGTCTTGCTTTGATACAAAATCCAAGTAATTTCTTTTTACAGAATCAGCTTGCACGCTAGATAGTTGTTTCTTGTTTTGTAGGACTTCTAATGCAGATGTTATCTTATGGGCCTTAAGATACAGATTAATCATGATTGCAGAAGAGAAAACTGGCATTTTTGACAATTTTACCAGAGGGAAGACACTTATGTAAAAGTTTGTTCCAGAGGTAAACTAGGAACTTTTGGCAATCACCTTTGAGCTGAAGTACCTTGATGTATTTTATGCCGCTCAAAGCTGCTGAATCTGCAAACCCAATATCTACAGTATTGAGTGATTTCATGTTTGACTATTTCTTCAAATCAATGGATATTAATCTTTTTAAGTACTTTCTGAATTAATTAAATCACATTTTATAATTCTGTTCATCAACTGCTCAAGTAGTTTACTTAGAGCTACAAACATAAATGGCAATAGAGGTTGATTGCTCTGATGTTCAGTGATTAATTTCTCTAACTCAAGTGAAACCGACACAGGATGTATCCATACTTTGCAGTAAAAAGTTAATCCTTCACAAAGTTACTTATTGTTGGAAAATTATAAGGTTTTGGAGGATACCTGTTGGAAGAATAAACATACTTTTTTAAATAAGATAGCATTGACATTTATCTCTTTTAAACACCTTTGAGTTATCTACCTATCTAAGAGAACAAACCTTGATTGGGAAAAAGAATGATTCTGTTATTCTTTGTTGGGAATTAGTTAGCATGTGCAGTTTTGTAAGTACTGTGGACATGTAAATAACATGTCCCAAATTCCAGTAACTCAAGATCTTGTGTACAATCTTCCTTAAATTAACTTTTGAGATAATTTAAAAATATGAGGTTTATATTTGGCCCATCCATGGAAACTTGAAACTTTTTTACAATCCAAACCCTGCTAATATATATGAAGTTCATTAATGTATTGTGAGCTGATGAAAAAGATTTAGTTCTTACAAAACTAAAAATACTGTACTTTCCAACCAATCATCTTTAAAAGAAGTTTTTCCTCAGTTTACTCATTTCTTCTTAAACACTAAGGTAATAAGATAAACAATAGGTCTCTGCAGACAATCATCCCCACTGCAAGGTTAACTACCTATGTATCAAACAAGACAGACCAGAGGGGGAGTATTCAAGGGGTGGTCAAACTAAAATTATAAGTTGTGTTCAATATATAAATAATAATGGTTTCAAAATGTTGATGCAAGCTGCCGTAGCCATCACTTTAATTAATATTTTTCCAGTATATGATTCAAAATTCAAGTCTATTTCCATGTATTGGTATACACCCTACTCAACATTTGGGTGTAGCTTTTTAACAAATAGTAAGACGTGACAATACAAACACGTGGTAAAATAAAATAGAGGTATTTTGTTCGATTCACTAGTTATTAAACCTTGTCTAATCCAAAAAGTAATAATATTGTCATACCTGCTTTGGTGGCTGCATAGTCAAGGGGTACCTCTCATGTTGGACTATATTGCAGATCGCAGGGAGATTAGGGTTCGAATCCCGGTCGAGTGTACTAAGGATGTTTTTTCCAAAATGAGTTTTCACTCTCGCTTCACTCAAATGCGGGTACACTTCCTGTAAATTCAACTTCTTCATCCCTAACTCACTAGCGTAGGTCTTTACATGTGTGTATAACCTGAGCATAAAGTATGACACAACTGATAAAAATATAGTCATGTCAAGTACCTCTAAGTGTTAATTATGACTACAGTATTCGAGTTATTAGGAAGTGTTTTCGTTGAATTTTTTCCAAAAGAAGGCCTAAACATTCCTAACCCAAATTAAATCCACCACTAAGTTTAGCGCCTAGATGTATTTAACACATTCCCTTGGGCGGGGTTATTTGGATATTAAGCTTCCCCTGATTCTGTAATTATAATTAAAGAAATTCGGTGAAAACTTTCTGTGCAGTCCGTCATATTATTTGAAGTCTAGTCTTCAAAGTCAGTCATTGGCTAGTGTGTCTGGGAGAATATTGCCGGTATGTTATCTCTAATAAGATGTTGCAATGGACATCAAATGTCATGATAAATTCCAGCCCACCTATATTCTAAGCTATATTATGTTAACGAATCAGTTAAGTGCGGTAGCATAAGGGTCCTATTAAAAATACTAGCTAAAAGCCCGGGTTAAATAATTAAAATGGCGACATGACAACAGAGCATTAAAAATGTAGCATTTACATTTATACACCTTCACAAATAACAAATATAACACAATGCGCAAGAATGCAAAATGAATTGTCAATATACATATACTTACATTCAAAACACAACAAGGCGGAAATAGTTGTTTAAATTAAGACAACTTTCTACACACTAATTCACTAACAAAATTTTTCCAATCTTGCAATTTTAACAGCACAGGTGGGGTGGGGGTGTGGAGAATATATTCTTCAAATAACCTACTCCAAGTCTCCAAGAATTACTTTACAAAAGAGGATCGCTATGTAGGTGAAATTATTACAACGGTAAAGCGAAAAGCGATTGGAGTGCCTCTACTGGACCCAAGGTATAGCTATATTTTATAATACCAATCAGATCATACTGTTTGTTACCAGCCTAACTAAATAATGATAATCTATTTATGGATAGTGAGAATAATTAAAACGAGAGTCGATTTTTAGCATCTGTGCTGGACGGTCGTGTTTTGTGTGGCTTTGTGCTGTGACGTGGATAATAGTGTTGTGGGAGCGGTGGAATCCAGAGACGAATGCGATGTGGATTCAGCTATGACAGAGTTATATTCAACTATTCGACAAAATTTTCAATCCAGTGCCATAGGTTCTAAATTGGGTCGTTCAAGATCACCATCTAATAATCAAATTATGAAGAAAGCGAAATCTAATTTAGGGCGTGTTGCAGTCAAACCAACGGGACAGGCGTCGGCCAAAGTTTCCAAAGTAGATAAAGCTAAGGATATTCAAATTGGGACAATTGTATCAGATGACAATATATCAGTAGAAATAGAGGATGTATTCAATTCTTCTAATCCAGGGCCGTACAAAACTACATTTTGAAATACATCGGAACTAAACATTCAGAATCTGCACCCAATATAAATAGGAAATGGTCTATTTCCTAAGTATAAAAGTGTAACTAACATTGTTCCGGCAGGGAAAAACCAAATTGTTGTTGAATTGTTATGTATTAAGGAAGCTAATAGTCTTATGGCAGATAGGGAACTGCATAATCTTTTGAAGGTTTCAGTTGACAGGGTGGGTCGTAATGAAGATCGGATAGGAGTTATTCATAATATTCCACTAGAGTTTTTGGAGGAATTTATTAAGGAAGAGTTAGAGAGAGAAAGTGAATCTTCAATATTGCAGGTACGACGTTTCAATAGGCGCAATTCTGATACACCTGAGCGGTTTGATCCCTCTGGTACAGTAGCAGTGACTTTCGTGGGCAAAGAGCTACCGTCTTATGTTGTCATGTGTTTTTCTAGGGTGGAGGTCAAGCCTTATGTTTATCCAGTTACGCAATGTCACAAGTGTTTACGTTTTGCACATCTCACTGTCAACTGTCGTAGTGGGGGGCACAGGTGCGCAAAGTGTGGAGGTGATTATCTCATAGAAAAATGTCTACAAGGAACCCCAAAATGTGTTCATTGTGGGGGGGAGGGTGGGCTCATTTGGCGACCGACCAAACATGTCCCGAGTGGATGTGACAGCGTCAAATCAAATCTACAATGGCTCGTCGCAATTTGTCGTACCGGGAGGCTGGTCAGGCTGTGGACCGCAACTCTTCCTACAAGTCGCACTATGCAACCAGGGGGGCCCAATTTGTCATGGACAATTATCAATTCCCAAATATGCCAATACGGCCACGAAATGTAACGTCCTACGTGGCGACTCTTTCAAGTACCCCGGAACAAGTTGCAGGGGATATGGGCGTGGATTCGTCAGGAAGCTCTATCGAAGGAACATTAGACGATATCATAAGTAAGGGGGTGGAACAGATGGTTTCTAAAATTGTATCGCTCCTAGTAACCGTGGCTTCCTCAGCGCCAGGAGAGTTAGATCTGCCAAGTTTAGTAACAACAATAACAGGGGAAATCCGAAAGTTGTTAAGGGATGTGCGACGCTTTAATAGCCATAATCGTAGAACTGCTAGGATCAAAGCAAGTAGTGGTGTCCAAGGTAATATTGTCTGAGTTAAGTAAATATACATATTATATTTTTGTGTGTTTTTATGGTTAGTTATTTAAATATTATACAATGGAATTATAGAGGCATTAGGAACAAAAAAGCGGACCTCGAACAATTAATTTTTTTCTCATGATATTCATATAGTAGCGTTAAGTGAAACTTGGCTTGGGTACCAGGATAATTTTGTTATAAATAGATTTAAAATTATTAGGTCTGATAGGCCTGCCCGAGCTGGGAGGTGTCGCGCTGTTAATTAGGTCGGACATTCAATCTGTTGAAATAACATCGGGCAATTTTCAATATCCTTGGGAGTTTGTAGGGATAAAATTATTTTCCGCAGGCTTTTCAGTTATATCTTTTGTACTGTTGGTTTATAAACTGACCAGTTTCTATCGACCTTAAAGCTTCTGGTAGTGGCGAGTAGCGAAGTCTGTCTGACAAAGTTTAAATTAAAGAGCGGTACTTCCGGAGTAGGTGGTGGTCTGGATGGGAATTAGTGGAACTAAAGTATTTAATAATCTTTTCTAAATGATTAATTCAATCTTTGCTAAATAATTAAATCTCTTTGTACCTTTTTTATGTATTTAATTTTAGCTTAATGTTTTTTTTGTACCTTGGGTTCCTTTTGCGTATATTTGTTTTCTAAGTATTTTGTAAATGTCAAGTCTTCAACTATAATGCCATTGATCCCTTTTTATCTTGCGGACTTGTCGCTGATTGGCCTCACTAAAATCAAGATTTCCCGTTTCAGGCAGATGACGCCGTTTCACTCGCTTTTTGGATTCTATTGACGTGAGACATTAAATTTTTGTTTCTTGTTTTTTTAAACTTGATTGGTGAATTAATTCAAATTTAAAATGTAGTCTTTTTCTTTTTGTTATTATTTTGTTTTGGTATTATGAGGTAAAGTTACCGTGTAGTTATCTTTATGATTTTGACCTTTTAGGTTTTATTATTTTGTATATTTTTGTATAATGATGTAACGCTAAATGTTTCGACCATGAGACCTGGTTTTTATGTTGCTATTTTGTATCGGTCGGCATCCTATATACCACGCGTTTTAAACTATAATCACACAGGGGATTAGGTATGAGGGTTGAAGGCTATTTTCTTTATCTTTATTAAAATTATTTTTTGTTCTCTGGTCTTCTACTAGAGACTTTTTTTTATGATGTAACCCTTTTTGACAAATCGGTAAAGTTGTAAATGTAAATCTTTTCTCTCTTACTTTAAATTAACAGTATAAAATGTCTTTAATATTTTTTTAATTTTGTAATAAATTCTAAAGCCATTTTTTGTAAATGGATCTTGATTTAAAGATACCTCTGGGAAACCACGTGTTTTGTCTAACCCTCTAATCCCACCCTTTGTTTTGTTAATTAGTAGTTTACTTACGCTCTCTTTCAGTCTTAGCTAAGTTGGGTAAGGAGGGCCTTTAAATATAAACTTTTCACTAAGCTCAATAAGCGTCACTGGCTACCTTTAAAAGAGGCGATCAGTACATTTTATACAACCCTACACCGGATAATTTCGATAATAATTTATGGGATCAATTTGTCGGAGGTTTATCATCCCCGGTTATTATCTGCGCGGACATAAATGCGCACCGCGTGTTGTGGGGGCTCCCCTTACATAGATCGTTGTGGGATAAAGATTCATGAAACTTTAGTGGTGGTACCGCTAGCTATATTAAATACAGGGAAGTTTACATGACTTAACAGGCCTCCGTACGCTAACACGTGCCCAGATGTTACATTTGAATCTACTAATTTTGCACCATACTTAACTTGGGATACGATTGGCGACTCCATGGGCAGTGATCATTTGCCAATTATTTTGTAAATAGAAGCACAGGTCCTATATAACTATAAAACTGTTCCTTTGGATAGGTCACGCAACTACAAAAAAGCAAATTTGGAATTATATTCGACAAAAGTGGAGCAAACAGTTCAAAATTTAGTGGTGGACCGTGATCCTTTAGTAAAGAACGACAACTTTGTTAACATGTTACAGTGCTCAGCTGATGCGGCAGTACCAACCTCAAATAGTGGGGGTCATAGGAGTATTAAACGATGCACGTGGTAGACAGTCTCATGTTCTAAAGCGATCGCTCAAAGGAGGTTATCATTATATATTTTAAAACAAAATTTTAACCTGATCAACTATGAAAACTACTGTCTACTACGGCGGCAGTTACGCGGCGAAATTTGCTACGTGCGAAGCGTGATTGGTGGATATATTGCGAGTCGCTTTCTCCTGTATCTCTGACACAGGTTTGGCATAAAATCAAATGGTTCAAGGGTATTGTTACCAACTTTGGGATCCCTACTGTTGACTTAGAGGCATGGGCAGAGTCATTCGCTTGTAGGGTTATACCGGATTCAGTTTTATGTGTTCCCCGTTGGAATTCCCCAATTTGGGTGTTCCAGGGCTCTATAAACGTTTTACTGGTATTGAATTAAGGGAAGCGTTGAATCGGGTGTGTCACACAGCGGTTGGGCCAGACAATGTGTTCTATGGTATGTTGACAAAATTGTCGTCTGTTTCTCAACGTGCGCTGCTAGAGATATTTAACTCTCTGTGGGAGGAGGGGGTAATACCAACGGCATGGAAAAATACCTTTCTGATTCCTATTCTAAAACCGGGTAAATGCGCGAAGTTAACAAGCTCTTATCGGCCTATTACACTCTCGTCCTGTTTTGGTAAAATCATGGAACACTTATTTAAAGCCCGCTTAGAACGATTTCTGGAAATGAATGAACTCCTTAATCCTATGCAATTTGGATTTAGAAAGGGACGTTCCACGCTTAATAGCCTCTCTATATTAGTTTCTGATATTCAAATTGCTCTATCACAAAACTCATTTGTATCAGCTTTTTTCCTCGATATATAGGTTGCGTACGATATTGTCGATAATTCTGTGTTGTTTGATAAACTTTTTCGCCTGGGTTGCTCTAGCAAAATGTGTTACTGGCTAAGCTATCTATTTCAGAATAGATCGTACAATGTAAAGCTAGGACAAGTCAGATCATCTCTTAGAACTCAACGAAGGGGCCTACCACAGGGATCAGTGCTCAGCCCTCTGTTATATGCAGTCTATTCGAACGATATTGATAACTCTTCTCCGGTTGGTATAACGACTCTACAGTATGCGGATGACGTGGTAATATACGTTCGGTTTTGTAACTTGTCAGAAGGGATGGATAAGTTACAATCAGTGTTTCCTTTGCTTTTAAATTGGTTGTTATCCCACTTTTTGACTTTAAATGTATCTAAATGTTTTGCGGTAATCTTCACCCGACATAGAGTGCAAAATAATTCAATTAGGCTAGTTTATGAAGGCTGTCAAGTTCATGTACAGCCAACGGTGCGATTTTTAGGCATGACACTAGACATGAAGGGATCTTGGCTCCCTCATATTTTGGAACTATCTGTAATATGTGACAGGTTTATAAATACAATGAAATCAGTGGCGGGTGCCTCGTGGGGTTCCCACCCATATACAATGTTACAAATGTACCGAGAGCTTATACGATCTCGACTGGAGTATGGTTGTTTTTTATATCACACTGCAGCAAGATCCACACTAGAAAAGCTGGATAGGATACAATATGTGGCTTTAAAACTGTGCCTGGGTGTCTGTCGTACATCACCAACCAACGTACTACTTACTGAAGCGGGAGAACTCCCTTTACTTCTTAGGCGCCGTCTGATGGCAGACAAGTATTTTATTAAAGATTGTTCAACTTCTAGTTATCTGCGTCGCAGACTTCAGATCCTTACAAATTATGTTGAAACAAAACATGTCCTTATCTGGTGGATAGTTTTTTGGGTTTGAATGAACTGCGTAAATATATTTTTTATCTTCCGTATTCGGTACAGTGTATCACTGGGGGGCATGAGGCCCTCTGGGATGTACACGTGTTGTTATCAATCCCTGAATCAGGAATAAAAAGAGTCACCCATCCGATCGAACAGAAGTTAAATGCAGTAAAGTATATGAAAGCAAGATGGAGTAGATACAGACTTATATTTGCAGATGGAGCTAGGAGGGGAGGGGAGCCAGCCCTAGTGGGCGCGGCCTTCTATGACAGTAGTATTAACTATGGTCAGTCATATAGATTACAATCCGATGCATCGATATTTACAGCGGAATTATTTGCTATCCTACAGGCATTTAAATATATCTTATCTTTACGTCCGCAGCTTGTAGTGGTATTATGCGACTCCCGTAGCGCTTTGGAGTCTATAAGTGGCGTCTCAAACCCCCCGTCGCACCCATTGATAATTCAAATAGTCGAAAAATGCGCCGGGGTACCAATGGATTCTTAGTCACGTGGGTATAATGGGTAATGAGAGAGTAGATAGTTTGGCATCTACTGTATGAAGACTTTATACCGAGAGTAAAACAAAGAAGTCAGGTTGAATGGAGTGAATGGTGGGAGACCACATGCCAGCAGAAAGCAAAATGGTATCATGGTGTTTGTGGTACAAAATTAGTTACACCATGGTTTTCAGGAGTTAAGGGCACTCTTAAGTTTATTTTTACAATAATCCGCCTCCGGCTCGGACACGCCTACACGAAAGACCAACTTTACTTGATGCGTAAAGTACCGTCCTCACATTGTGTGGTCTGCCATGTTCCGGAAACATTAGAACATATATTTATGACATGTCCTGTACATCAGTTGGCTCGGGTAAATTACAGTCTTAATAATATTACAAACTTTTATTTAGTTAATGTATAACGCTCAGACAACATTACTTTGTACAGGAGGCTGTACAATTTCCTGCTAAATATAAATATGTCGGTGTAAAGACCAACAAAAGGTCTTCCCGGTTATTTTGTAGATGAAATTCATTGTGAGATGGGGCTAGGTTATTTGGGTCAGAACCGGAGTGATCTAATTAGAAAATCAAGAAAGTGTAATCGGAAGTAAATCAAATACAAGTGTTCCTGGCTTATTGAAGAAAATATCTTCAGTGCCATTGAAGAAAGAAAAAAAAAAAATTAAAACTTCATTTAAGATGGAATGATTTTGGGAAGCAATAGAAATACTGCATTTTGTGTTAATAAACTAAAGTAAATTTTTGTAGCTAATTTGTAAATATACCGTAATACATTTTTAAAATAAACACCAATCTTTCACAATATTTAGTGTTCTTATTAAATAGAATGTATTCTCAGAAATCGATATATCGCAAGAATCGAATATATTTGTTTTCTACACAAAAATAGATAATGGATATAAAAGAAAATAATAATAAAACATACTTAAGCATTATTGAGTTCACTATTTCCATCCAATGTATGTTTAATTGTTAAGCATGTTGTTTTAGTCTTTATTAAAAATATCAATTTGTATTTTTATTTTTTCTATCTTAATACAATAAAATATCCTTTAATGATGATTAAAGTTAATCAAAGGATATCTAGGCCTAAACTGTTTATTTCACATGTTTTTTAGAAACTTAACCCATTCTAACAACACTTTTAAAAATAACTAAAAAGACACTCAAATTTTGATCGATTTGATTTTCAAACAATAATATGAGTCTAGATTGTTTAATTTGGCTGGATTTTAACCTGTATTTTGCGAGTGGGGGTTGGGGTTGATTAAAATTGAAAACATAAATGAAATAAATCTTAATTCACAGTTTAAGCCCATATTGTATAATGTAGGTCTATTTGTAAATCATTAAAATTCATAACGATTTGCTAGGATTCGGATTCGAGATTCGAAAATAAAATGTAGATTTGGATTCGAGATTCGGATTCGAGAAATAGTGGATTTGACCCATCTCTACTTAATAACATTAATTATTTCAAATTATGATTGCATCCTCAGGATATTATTTATAAATTATATTCTATTTAAACAATAATATTTGAACATTGATATTTTAATAAAAATCATTAATCTAAAAACAATTATTAAGGCAAATCTATGCTTTTTGTAAAGAAAATGTTTCATGAACATTATATTTTTTTTCTTCGCTAAACTTATTTAATCATAGTCATAACATGATTGAATCAAGAATTCCTAAAATCCTGAAAATATTTTTTTTTCTTTGAAACATATAGCTTGTCAAAAGATAAATACCAAATAAGTTATTATATATTCAAAGTTTTTATATTTATCAGTGAGTTGGCTTAATTTTGGGCAACAGTAATTATTGTTCTTCATTCATATCAACAACCTCAAATTTATCTTCAGGCTTTGTAGATATCATCATTTATAGTTCATTTTCTGGAACATTATATTGCTGCACATAGCCTTGTTTTAGAGTCCTCATAAATACCAAATATGACTTATGGGAATATATACCTCATTTCATTAATTATTTTCATTGTAATTTTTTATAAATTCATTGCCTTTAGTTAGGGTTTGAATTTCCCTATTATTATTACTAGTAATAATATGGATTTGACAGCCCTAAAATTGGACTATCAGCACTTAAAAATCAATAGATATGTTATTATTTGATAAATATTTAGACTAGTGTTTAACTTTTATTTCCATTTTCTTTACAGACTGAATTAACACTTTCCACTCATGATTTACCATCACAAGTTACTGATGTCTCACTACCATGTAAATATTCTAATTTTGAGAAATGTTTAATTCACAAAGAAGACCAAAGAAATTGTAATGTAATTTTTCTTGACCATATGAGTTCAAAGGAGAATATGTTACATACAGACCCTAACTTGGGGAATGTAACTTAGACAAGGTGACATGATCTAAATAGATTAAACAACTTAAATAGCAAACAGATTTATTATAGCAACAAGATAAATATAATTTACCTCATGAATATATGAAAAGTAGATTTAAGTTTATTCAAATCAAATAGAAAAAGGTGATTGTCTGGCAGTGATAACAAAAGCTGGGCTGGTGTCAGGCTACAGTCAGGAGTTTCTAGACGAGAAAGCAGTAAGGTAATCATTAATGAAAATTAACTAAAAATCGTATACATCTAGGATTTTGGACACATTTATAATTTAATCAATCTTGCTTGATTGGAACCGTTGCGTAACAACTTAAGAGGCATTGGATCTTGAAAAGCAATAGAAAGGTCTGTTTATTGCATTGTTCGATGGCTAACAAACAGGTGTCAACAAAAATAGTACTATGGATGGTCTCTTTCCCTATTGGTACTGCAGGAGCATTCAATATTACAAACATATAGTGACTCACTCTCTCAGGGGTGCAACACTCATTTGAATTACGCCTAATAGCCATACAGAGACTATAGCGGGCAAAGCGGGCAAAGAGAAAAGCGGTATTATCTGCGTGGACCCCACTATGATATCAAGCGGAGTTCCATGGTTTACTCACCCAAGCTAATACTACACGTGAAGCGTGACTACCTGCCCAACTCAAAGATAGAACTAAAAAACCCAACAGGGATTTAAATGAGGACGGACAGCATAGTTGAAAGCCATACTAAATATTAACAAATGCACATGACGTCCACGGCGTCATGAGAAAAATTGACAAGTCTTATGGAACTTGTGCGGACCAGCAGGATTTAGAATTAAATCCTTCTTACATCTAGAGCAGAAGGCTCATATTTTGAAACTGTACAAAAGAACAATAATCGCTAGGACTAATATATCAAGTCTGAAGGACTTGCTACATATACGAGTCATTTTGACTCTGACACCTTAATCACAGGGTCACTACATACAATAAATTAAATAAACATCATAATTTAGAATTCTGATAAACTTAAGATGGTTTTACAGTCAATTCGACTGAATATGAAATTTATAAAAAATGAAAGTAGCTTTCGACTATAAAAATCATAAACACAACATAAAAGTTATCAATCAGAATGTCTTGAGAGACATTCTCTAGTTTTACAAAGAATATACTCTAAAGTCAAATAGACTTGAAAACGATGACAGGATACTTATGTAATTGGAGAACATCCTCCTGGACGACGCGTCGGTGGATCCCACGCCCAATACAGCATGGTTCGGTCGTTTGAGCGAGTTATCAGGGGTCCCTTCTTCGGAGCTATGTTGTGATAGATTGTCATACCGTGAAACTGAGGAACAGCCTTTTTATACCCTCAAATCTGACTTGAACGGAACAAAAGAAAATAGGCGATAAACTCAGAATAATAGATAGAGAGAGATGAAAGCAAGGTGAAAGGGAAACAAAGAAGGGTGAACAGCTTGCGGGGTGAGGGGAAAGTAAGTTTTGATGGAACGCCGCTTGGCAACTCTGAGCGTAGCAGGTCTCTGGGTCGAGCTCATTCTACACTTCTTTGCGTATCAGAAGTAGAAGAGAAAGCACGTGTTGAAGCCTCCATGATGTTGGTCTTGAATGTTTTATCCAAACAGGATGGCCAGAGAATCCAAGAACATCTTAATACGGTGAGTAGATATTGAAGCGTATTATAACTAAATATGTCAATTTAGTTCTCTTCTTTGGCATATGCTACAGTATTTATAAAAAATTAACGTCTATTAAAAACCATGTGTTTCACCCTCGGGAAAATCATGATTATATATCTGACTTCATCCACGGAAAATAAATATTGAGGCAGATGACTCTTAAATAGGTTGATATTAATTTTTTCTTTCGTTTCTGTTGTCATAAATTATCAAATTTTTAATAATTAATTGTAGATGTCTAATCACTCTAATTGACATGCTACAAATATTTTTTTTTACGCTTGGTGAAAACCGCGCAAGATCTTGTCAAAATATAATCGTGAAGAAACATGTAAATTTGTTTAAAATGATGTGTGATTTTAAAGATTCTACTAGTAATCACAATAATACCAATCAAAATCGGATCCATACACTACATAGAAACTACACTTGTAATGTTTGAAATAAGGATTTTAAAGAAGAGGGCAGTCTTAACAAACACCTTTTAGTTCATTCAGAACAAAGAAAGTATAAGTATGTTTGTGATAAGTGTTTCAAGGTGAAGAGTTATTTATAAAATCACCTTATTATACATTCAAATCTAAGAAAGTATATGTGTGACGTTTGTGATAAGAGCTTCAAGGTGAAGTGTGATTTAAACAGACACCTTCTTATTCATTCAGAACAAAGAAACTATAAGTGTGACGTTTGTGATAAGAGCTTCAATGTGAAGGGTGATTTAAACAGACACCTTCTTAATCATTCAGAACAAAGAAAGTATATGTGTGATGTTTGTGATAAGAGCTTCAAGGTGAAGGGTGATTTAAACAGACACCTTCTTATTCATTCAGAACAAAGAAAGTATATGTGTGATGTTTGTGATAAGAGCTTCAAGGTTAAGCGCTCCTTCTACACTAAACTTCTAGTTCATTCAGAACAAAGAAAGTATATAAGCGCTTCAACAGGAAGGACTATTTATACACTCACCTTCTTATTCATTCAGAACAAAGAAAGTATAAGTGTTGTACTGATCGCCTCTTTAAAAGGTAACCAGTGACACTTATTGAGCTTAGTAAAGTTAATATTAATTACCTAACTTAGCCAAGACTGAAAGAGAGCATAAGTAAACTACTAATTAACAAAACAAAAGGTAGGTTTAGACGGTTACACAAAAAACTTGGTTTCCCACAGGGATCTTAAAATCAAAATCCATTTACAAAAAGAGCTTTAGAATTTATTACAAAAAAATATTAAAATATTAAAAAAACATCATATTGTTAATTTTAAAGTAAGAGAGAAGATTTGAAAAGATTTACATTTACAACTTTACCGATTTGTCAAAAAGGGTTACATCATAACAGATGTATCTAGTAGAAGACCAGAGAACCAAAAAATAATATTAATAAAGATAAAGAAAATAACCTTCAACCATCATACCTAATCCCCTGTGATATTATAGTTTAAATCGCGTGGTACCTTGGATGCCGACCGATACTAAATAGCAACATAAGAAAACCAGGTCTCATGGTCGACACATTTTGCTTACATCATTATAGAAAAGATACAAAAATAATAAAACCTAAAACGGTCAAAATCATAAAGATAACTACACGGAAACTTTACCTCATAATACCAAAACAAAATAATGAAAAAAGGAAAAAAGACTACATTTTTAAATTTGAATTTATTTACCAATCAACTTTAAAACAAAGGAAGAAAATAAAAAATTAACGTCTCACGTCAATTGAATCCAAAGAGCGAGTGCAAGAGTTAACGGCGTCCTCTGCCTGAACAGGAAATCGTGATTTTGGTGAGGCCAATCAGCAACAAGCCCGCAAGATAAAAAAGCACCAATGGCATGATAGTTGAAGACTTGACATAAAAAAAATACTTTGAAAACAAATATACGCAAAAGGAACCCAAGTTAAAAAAAAACCATTAAGGTAAAATTAAATACATAAAAAAAGGTACCAAGAGATTTAATTATTTAGCAACGATTGAATTAATCATTTAGAAAAGATTATTAAAAAAATGTTAGTTCCACTAATTCCCGTCCAGATCACCACCTACTTTGATGTTCTGTAATTTAAACTCTGTCCAACAGACTTCGTTACTCACCACTATCAAAGCTTCAAGGTCGATAGAAAACTGGTCGATAGAAAACTGGTCGGTAGAAACTGGTCAGTTTATAACCAACAGTAAAGTGTGAAGTTTGTGATTGTAAATCTCTTGTAAAAATATTAGGAATAGAGACGGGGAAATCAGTTAAGAAGTTTATCTGACAATAACAAAGTTTGTTTATTTTATTTAGAACAATCAAAAGGGTAAATACATAATTAGAACAAAAATAAGATTGCATCGCGTGAAGCGCTATTTTCTCAGATATAGAAAAAACTCCATTTAGATAATGGAATTAATAGACTTCACAATACCTGAAAATTGAAAAGGAAAAATATAGTCATTAGCTGGTTTTCAGTACAACACAAATATTAATAGTCATCATTGAGGTATATGGTTCAAGGTTTGAATATCCCATTCATTTATAGAGAAACACAATACCTCCGTTATTACTCCTAACAAACGTTTCTACATTAATTAACATTAGCACTAATATGGGAAATTACCCTAAATCGCGCCTTCAAGAAAAACGCAATAAACATGATCATTTATTATGATATAGTTGATATTTACATATCCTTTACATAGAGGCACAATGTTTATACTTCTTTTAACTTGTGTAATAAGTGCACAAAACTATACTTCATCATAACTCCTAACAAACGTATCAACTTAGGTAATCATAACAAGAAGTTAAATAAATATGTGCCTTCAAACCAAAATAAATCAACATAATATATGAACGGTAATAATACAAATAATCTAACTTTGAACCAAGTCCCAAACTAACCAACTAGTGCCCTGTGCTCTACGTTTGATCAGTTAACAAGATAACTGCAAATACAATATATAAGCTAAATATCTCACGATAGAAAGGATGGTTAGCCCGAGACGCAATGTTTGCCACAGCGTGGCCTGAAAATATATTAATCAAACTTGAAATACAATTAAAGAGAAAATTGCACAGACTAATTGAATTAAACCTCGCATAAGGAGACAGAAAGGCGACCGCATTTGCCACGAGTGGTGTAAAACATTTCAAAGTTAAAGTTTATTTGAGTTTAAGTCTCAGACAATAATTTTGATAAATATCACCCCCCACCCTCCATTACGCCGAAGGAGAGTTTTGAATATTTAAATAATAGATCCCGGCCCCTTAGTTGCCGTCCTCACCTAGGTCAGTCGGTGGTCGGTGGTATAATGAGTGACCATTGAAAACCAACGTCCCAATATATACTCATAATTGTATCCACAGTGAGAAGGGGCGAGGGAAGGAGGGGGTAGGTAGAAATAACAAACATGACAAGAGAAGGGGGTCCTAGCAACAAGTAGAATGTTATAGACGGTCGTAATGCCAGAACTGCCGCTGGCGTGGCCCTGTGGAAACTCATTCTTTGTTTCCGGCCGGCGTGGATCGAGCCCCGAGCAGCCAGTCGGTCGAAAGCTACACTCAGTCTGTTGTGTAGAGCGTTGCAGAGCCGAGGTCAGAGCACGTGCTCTTATGTTGGAGTTCATCAAGGGCGTTTGGTGAGTGTTGCCCCATTTGAAATAGTGTAATGATATTGGTTTGAATTAATCTAAAATATATAAAAAGTCATGGATGAAGGCAATTTTTCTTTAAAGTAACATATGTAGAGTATCCTTTTATGATTCATCCATGAAGAAACACGCGCTTCTCAGAAATAATGTGAAAAGGATTTTACCAGTTAAATATATTTTTATACCATTTTTCCTGTTAAAGGAACAACTCCGCGGTATTTGGCAAAGACGCCAATTCCCTATACCAATAAGAAGCTAGCTTTCACAACACCTGTCGCCAGGACTCTTTCTATTATTTAGTTTTTACACTGTTGACCAAGGGAGAAAGATGCAAGGGGTATGTCATATATAAACCGTTTGTGCGTATCAGCCAGGCATCCCAAACAGCGACACACAAACAGCGACAGGCACTCCAAACATCCACACCACGGATCCATCCACCCACGAACAAGTCAGTCAGAGCCACACATTGGCAGTCACAGTCTAACACAGTATAAAATAACTTACATTAATATCACAAGTGTGTATTGATATAAATCATTCAATTGGAGTATGGATAAGTAATTAACAGATGTCATTTAAATAAACCGTGTGTGAATAAACAGCCATCAATAGATTTCTTTCTTTAATTTTATTAATATACCGATTTAATTTAGTGCTCGACCACGGAGCTATAGACAACCTAAACATCGTCACAGCATTATTATATCTGGGAATTAATCCGTAGTGTTTCAATCGACGCTCAACGCGGGTAGATTTATTTCAATGGTGTTACAATCGACGCCCGAAGCGGCTCGATAGATTCAATAGTGTTACAATAGCTTTAACTTGTAACTCGTTACATGATAAGAGCTTCAAGGTGAAGAGTTCCTTTAACACTCAACCGCTAGTTCATTCAGATGAAAGAAAGTATAAGTGTGACGTTTGTGATAAGAGCTTCAAGATGAAGGGTGATTCAAACAGAGACCTTATTATTCATTTAGAACAAAGAAAGTATAAGTGTGATGTTTGTGATAAGAGCTTAAATGGGAAGTGTTATTTAAATAAACACCTGCTTATTCATTCATAACAAATAAAGTATAAGTGTGACGTTTGTGATAAGAGTTTCAAGGTGAAGAGTTCTTTATACACTCACCTTCTTATTCATTCAGAACAAAGAAAGTATAAGTGTGACGTTTGTGCTAAGAGCTTCAAGGTGAAGAGTAATTTAAACCGTCACCTTTTTACTCATTCAATACAAAGACAGTATAATTAATACATTTTAATAAGGGCTTACCCACCTTGGTGGCGTAGTTGGCTAACGCGCTAGTCGTGTTGAGCTCTAGTGCTGAGGACGGAGAGATCGAGGTTCTAATCTCGGTCGGGTGCACTAGGAGTGGTTTTTCCTCATGGTTTTTTCACTCTTCCTCCACGCAAATGCGGGTTCACTTCCTCTAATTCAACCTTCACAATTCCTAATCCATTAGCGTAATTAGTACTTAAAGCGTATAACCCGAACTGGTAGTAAGACGCGGTGCTAATTATTATTATTATTATTATTATTATTATTATTACAATATATAATTATGGATTAAAGGTAATCTGATCTAAGTTAGAATGTTATTAATCAAATAATCATTATTATTGATTCATCCTGAACTGAGACCTGAAGTCAACAACTATCAACAATCATTGTGCGAAGGACCTACATGGTTGGTTCAAGACCAGAGCATATTCAGTACCATGGCTAAGTAATACCATTATTGACAAAATTCTTAGGTCCTTTCACTCTCGCTCATAGAAATTCTTTTGTGCTGAGTTCTCCTTGAATACCTCAATAAATGATGAATAAAAATGTTTGTTTGGCTTTTAGGACTGCCGTTAGGATTCAAAGTTAACAAGAAATATACATTCCTGAGCTTTTATTTCACTCAAAATAATTATTGCATTTTTGTGCTTTATTTGATTTTATCATCGAAAAATTGATAAGTCTGGATTGTCAAAATGACTTGTACTTCTATTAATATACAAAGTCAATTCCCCCACGTCAATGTACATCGACACGGATGCTTCACCAATGGGAGAATGTAAAAAAGATTGAGATGTATTTTGTTCTGTTTATGGTTTTACATTATTGTTTTGAGTTAAATAAAACTAATTTTACCGAGACAAGTAGTTCTTTTGGCTTCGTTGGCGGCCTTGAACAAATGTTCTGAAATGGAACAGGAGTTTCAGTGAAAACGTGAACTTTATTTTTGAAGTTCAAACAAATGAAGTTGTTATATTTGTGGGTGAATCGTAGACCAGGTTCGTCTTGTTGCTCTCACCTTAATATGAGTTCATAGCTACACGAGATTGTTGTAATGGCGAAGGATATAAAATAACCTCCAACCTCGTGTTAATAAACAACATACCGAAGGGTGGAACAACAGACTAATGTACGGTTTCTCATATTTGATTTTACGGACGGTGCTACAGACTGAAATCGTCGCTGATTGACCCTGACTCCAGCCAGTTAATTTTTTGACCAAACCTGTCATATGGTCAGAATATTGGTGGACAGGGTCATTGCTGTGTGATAAGCGGTGCTTGTGAGCCATTGAATTAGCCATAAATTCAGAGTTGACTTTCCTTTGGACAAAGAGATAGCCACATTCAGAGGAGAAACTCGCAAGACCAAGAACATTAAAATAAGAAAAATTAATTATGTATTTATGTATTGGAAATAAGTGTGAGAACAACAATATAGGCGAGTAATTAGCAAACATGCTCCTGGTCTGCCATATTAGTTTAATCCTGAGACGCCACATTGTAGATTGGGGCTTTTAATCTTCTCTCTATAAATGTGTTGTGCATTTATTGTTTTTTACTCGTCTCTTTAAAATCATAAATAGAGGAGTATAGTAATAGGCTAAATAATAGAAACATTACTGGCTTCAAGAGTAAATCACGGCACAAAACATTGATTTCTGTATTAGTAGCCCATGTACCCAAATGGAGAAGACAACCTTGAAGGTAAGAATAATTTTTATTCACACTAATACCTAACGTACAGAGTATTTAAATTAAGATCAGAGCTACAACATATAGCAAAACCGTGGCATGACACTTGCAAACCGATGCACAGTGTTAACCATGAAAATCTATAAAACTTTATATAAAATCTGGAACAATGCCCCCTTAAAAAGTAAAGGATTGGTGCTTTTTTCTAACAGAAAGATATGCAATACAACGGCACAATGACCCCTTAAACTTAAAACTGTTAAGCGCTAATAACTATCAATAGATAGGCATCTGAATGGCACAATGTCACCTTAAACTTAAAAGCATTACGTGATAATAATACTAACAATAGATATGCATGTCATTGGCACAATGCCCCCTTAAATTTAAAAGTTAACTGAAAATAACCGCCTCAAGATTTAAAATATTTTACCGTGAAGCGCATACCAGCGATAACTACCCATAGAGAAGACCCCATAGCCGTCTATAACCAAGTGTGTCCTTATTATTTGAAACCTGCCAATACATGGGGTAAGACATTCTCACTATAACATAAAACATGCTCTTAAAAGGTAATACATTCACGGAGAGGAAAGAACTAGGAACATTCTATTTTTTTAAATCCATAACTTGAAAACGTTAAAATTGGGATCACTAAAATAGTTAATAGATTATCTTCTTTTTTTATGTGGTAAAATCCTTTCACTGGCCTCATTCTTATTGTACTTAGTTCATATTAGCTATGTACTAAAAAATAAAGTACTATCTTATTTCTGTTTGAAATGGAGGGTTTTAATCAGGTAGTATTTAACTCTTATGACTTTATGTTGTAATGTCCCTGATTTGATCCTAAGGAATATTTGAAAGCATTGACAATATTCTCCTTTTAATTATATATATATATATAATTTTATTTGAATTTTATATATTATTACTTGACGCTTAAAGCACGTCTTCTTCTAAATTATTCAGATATGATAGTTACCAGATTCTAACTAGGAAATTACTAGTTATTTCTTGTTTTTAAGTCCACGCCCTGTAGTTAGGAGTCATCAACTACTGTAACTTACTTCAGTGTGTGACGTAAAGTTGAGTCAAAATTGCAATGTTAAACTCTTTTAAAAATTAACTTCCTGCTCTCGAACAAATCAGAATAATGTAGATGTTTAATTTGAGGCAGATTCCGGTTCTCAAACATTCTAGTAAGTTCTATTGGAATGAGATATACCAAACGAGTGGTGCAATCTCAAACACACTCTGATGTCAGTCATTGTCATGGACGGACGTTTGCTCGGCGCTCGTACAACATGATCATTTTTCAATTTCTATCAAAGTATCAATGTTACTATCATTGAATAAACTAATATCAACTATATCTGACGTTATTTATTTCTACCACAAAAAAGTGAAGCCCAATGTCGGGGAATAATAATAACTATTACGTAAGATAATAATAGGCGCACAACGTGGACCCATAGCAATAGACTTCGAAACATAGTAACATTACAATTGGCATCCAAGTAAAGGTGCCCGTTACGGGAGTGTCACAAGTTGGTGCCCAAACCTGGGGCCAGATATATAACATTACAATTGTCGTCCCAACAAGGGGCAAGTGTCGAAGGATGTTACAAATTGGCGTCCCAAATAAGGGGCACGTTATGACAGCACAACAAGGGGACCGTTACGGGAGTGTTACAATGTTTTTAAATGTAAGTTGAGTATTACTAACGTTATGAATTAAATATATAAATATAACAAATTTAACAGCATTGAACTAAAACCAATTTAAAAATAGTCTTATGCATAATGATCCAAAAATGTAATGAGGCACCGTGCTTAAACAAGAATCCCACAAATCATTATGGTAATAAGACTAGCACAAAACCTCGTCATAAAGACTCACACAAAAAATAATTCTCATGTCAATAAAACTTGCACAAAACACTGAACTAAGCGCAACAGTGTCTTTAGAAAAAAGAAACAATAAAGAAAATACCTTTAGCCACAAAATTCATGTTAATGATGTTTGTATGTGTGCAGGGGGGACATGTAATACAGATGATTAATAAGGAAAAAACTATTTAATTTGAGGCTCTTTGTAGTTATTATTATAAAATGAGCAAAGGTATATATATATATATAAAACCAATTATCTTAATATAATCTATTCGCGAAATAAAATTAGATTAAATATAAACAGGAAAAAAAGACCCATAATTACTAAGCTAGAAAAGTTTGTATTGTTTCAAATGTCCACCATTGTAATTGTAAAAAAAAAAAAATGTAGGAATATTAAGAATATAAATTAATAAGTTTAGTAACATATCTTGCAGTTAATTAACTGACCAGAAAATGTGCCTTGAAAATATGTATGTTGTGTACTTTGTAGTAAAAGTGAAGTCGATCCCATAGTTGGAGGTAAAAATATCTTTGATTGAACTCGCCAAATGTCTGAATATCCAGGTAAAAATAAACTGATATCTTATTAGTGCACTGATCAGTGTCTTTCTCAACATTATTTTCATCACAGGTTGAGTGTTGAATTGTTGTATTTTTTGGGTGTCATTGACCCTTGTAGAAGACATATGCCGGGATCACGATCAACTTAACGTTAACTTAACGTAAAGGACCTCCTCGTGTGTTTAAATGGAAGCGATCACGATGCACTTAACTTAACGTTGACTTGCAGTTAACTTAACGTAAAAGATGTCTTGGGAGGTCTTTTACTTTACTTTATGTTACTTGAAGGGTATCACGTGATATAGCCAGCCAATCATTATGCGAGTGACGTCGACAGGGCTATTTAGTAATTCATTTGTTGGTAGTATGACCAATGTTTACTCTTTAGCGTAAGTTCTAGTGATCAGACATTGAAACAAAATAATTAAACTAAAATAGGAAACTAGATTTATCAAAAAAGTTTAATAATATATATTCATTATATTGATTGAAAAGTGTAAACATTCACAGATCATCACTTTACAAATAGTACAAAACCATAAATCATACTCGAGAATGCATATGTTTGGCTCGAGTTGTTACATTAAGTTAAGTGAATCGTGATCACACATAAGTTAACTTTAAGTGAACGTTACATTAAGTTACGTTAAGTTAACTTTAAGATGATCATGATCCCGGCCTAAGTCATATTATTTATCTTTAATTTCACCGCACGGACATTTTTGAATTCGATCAGGCCACCGGACGTCAGAGAGAAACATGTTCTTCCTTTAAAAATATTACCCAACAAACCTACCGCGGCTCTTTCAAAATCCGAGCAAAACGACAGTTGAGCTTAAGGTAGTTCATTATACTAAAAAAATTATTATTTCTGTTATTGTGGATACAAATTAGGGGATAGAAGCTTCCCAAAAGGTAATCCAAAATCGTTATAGTAAGCTTCCTTTAGTACCCAAATAGCAAGAAACTAGCTAAAATAGTTGTTTTTCAATCGCTTTAATTATGAGAATTTAGGGATTCCTGTTGGCCTCAATAGATTGAAGAACAATATGATAACATGCACGGAGATTTATATTACTGGATAGACATCTATGGCCGGAAGTTTGAATACTATTGTGTAAGAAAGAAGGAAACTTTGGGTATATCTCTCTCTTTCACACATAAAGGGCAACGTGGCATTTTGACATAATTCTCTAATTTTACTAAAAACATCCATGTGTGATTAATTATATGTGTTAGTAAAAGGCTTTAATGTCAAAACATAGTTTGAAACAAATTAGTTTTTTCTTTAAATAAGTTGATGTAGGCTAATATATTCTCGTACTATTAGTTTTGAAGGAGGCTCATTCGGAAGGCTTAATCCCTTCCCTATAGTAGCATTTATCTAGGACAAAAGACCGCCAAGAGGGGGATTTTTTTTACTACAGTTCTAAATGGCCGTTTGTCCAAATACACTAATAAATAATTGGATATGAAATTGGTACAAAATCAAGCCATCATGTCCGTATAATATCGCAAGAGAATAAAGAGCTGGCAATCCTGTGTCTTCATATGTTTGGTATTTGATATCAAGTCGTGAAACTGTCTCGAAAGGAAAATAACCCTTACTGTTGCTTCTCAAGAAGAGGAAGGTACAGAAGATTTTGTGTACATCCGATGTTATCTTCACTTAAGTACAGTGGTTTATATAATACATTATTTGACGACCTGTGTGCTGACGAAAATAAATTCTTAAATTATGTGTGTATGTCAAGAGCATCTTTCCATGAACTGACCCGCCTCGGTGGCGTAGTTGGCTAACGCGCTTGTCGTGTTGAGCTCGACTGCTGAGGACGGGGAGATCGAGGTTCGAATCTCGGTTGGCTGAACTGGTTT